>JAOUZG010029590.1:637926-659890 GCA_026289955.1 Argiope argentata
TTTATCTGCTTCCTCCATCGCTCTAGTCTTCACCATTCAATCCCATTTCTGACACCAATTGTTGCGTTTTTAGCGTAGCGGGTTCGGATTGAATGGACTTTAGTTGAGGACAGCACAAACAAATTTATTTACAGCTATTTACAGTTATTTACAGGATAATTAATAAAGTAAAAATTTCAGATAAATACAATTCAGCAGTCAACAGTCAATTACAGCGTAAATTCAAGTCTTACGTACGATAAAAACAGACTGCAAAACAGATATCGTACAGCACAGATACAGTAAATCGCAGCGAGCTCAATAACACAGCGTTAACAGCAAACGCAAACACAGCTCACAAATCCTTTAGTCCAGCGAGACGCTTTTTATTTCAGGGCAAACTCTCAACTAACTCGATCAAATCACTATAGCAACTAACTCCTCGCTCCGGCTATTCGTCCTTATATAGCCGAGAAGCGCGTGCACCTGAATCTCGTGAAAATTCTCAAAACATCGCGAACAATCTAGCGGCTACTAGACTATTCCTTTCGCCAAACAAATCAAGCTGGAGCGAGGCTCCTCGCCAACGTCGCCATCTTTGGCGAGTTTTCGTGCCGCTCGCCCGCTTGTAACATTGCCCCCTCCTCAAGGACTGCACGTCCCGGGCAGTACAGACCCTGAGCAGAAGACACTCAAAAGTAACAATACCATACACACATAATTACAGACAAAATCATTGAAAAGAATTAACATAAAGAACACTATTTACAAATATACAGGTCATATTTACATAAATGAGGAAACCATGTTTTCAACTAAGTATTCGACAAATCACCATAATAAGGGGCTAGCCGGTCGTAATGTACTACTCTTGGTTTTGAGTTCGGTGATTTCCTTATTCGAACCACGACGTCATTCAGTCTTTTCAGGACTGTATAAGGGCCTTCCCAGGAAGACTGCAGCTTCGGAGAGAGTCCCTTTCGTCGAATCGGGTTCCAGAACCATACTTTGTCACCTTCCTTGAATTCATGTCCGGTGCCTTCAGTGTCGTACCTGGTCTTCATTTTCTCCGTCGCTATGTTGATCCGATCTCGGGCAACCCTGTGTACGTCTTCTAAACGGTCCTGGAGGTCTTGAACACAATCCACAGGCGAAGAAGGCGTATCCGGTGGACACCCGAACTGAGGATCACGGGGAAGTCGGAGTTCTTTTCTATTTCCATTGTCCGTCCGAGGAAGAGGTCCCAAGATGTCTGAGGCGAGTCTCTCCAATGATGCACCTACAGTATACCGCTGTAACGTATCACGACTGTGTGTTTTCGGTCCTTTATGGGCGTCACAGTCATCACATGTTCTGCACCATTCTCGAACATCCTCTTTCATGTTGTTCCAATAGAAACGCTCTCGGACTTTACGAGTTGTCTTCATGACTCCGAAATGGCCACCTGCAGGACTGCTGTGTAACTCCTTCAGAACTTTGTTTATCCTTGATCGGGGAAGTACAAGTTGCCACTTAATTGACTTCCCATCTTCGGACTCCCATTTTCTATACAAGATGCCGTTTCTAATTTCCAGTGAATTTCAGAGAGCCCAATAACGTTTAGTTCCAGTACTGAGGCTTGAAATATCCTGCCATTCAGGTCTTGAATTGTGTGATTGCATAAACTTTACAATCGGTTTAATGTCAGGATCCATTCTTTGTTCCTTGCGAACCTCCTCATCACTCCAGGGATCAGATTGAGGTGGGATAGCTCTTGTGATTCGGCGCACAGTTGGTGTATCAATTCCATGTTTCTTTTCCGCAGAGGAGCAGTTGCGACAACCCTCAGAACAGGGTTTTCCTGACAAGGCGTCTCCATTTCCTCTTCCAGATCCCAAATGGAAAAGAGTCACGACTTCTGATGTGGAGTGCAGGGAGTTATTTTTGAAATCGATTACAAAATCATACTTCTTCAGAAAGTCCATACCAAGTATGAAATCATCTGTAATTTCCGCTACGTAGACGACATGGTCATAAGTAGCATCCCCAAATCTAATTTCGATATTCATTTTTCCGATAATTGGGATTCTGTCACCAATGACCGTTTCGAGGGTGATGCAGGACGGTGTCCAGAGAATTTTCCTCCCAAGTCGTTCTGCAACTTCTCTATGCATGATGGTCACGTTGGCTCCTGTGTCAACGATCATTCGGCAGGGGATTCCGTTGACGAAGGCATTAACAAATACACCATTTTCACCACCGCCTCTTGAAGATATCTGTAAAACTCTCAAGCGGTTTTCCTGGTTGCTTCTAGAAGAGTCTTTAACCCGTTTATCGAAGCGGACTGAACAGTTCCTTCGAACATGGCCCTCTTCGCCGCATTTCCAACATTTCACAGTTCTCTGGCCATGTTTGTTGGACCTTTCACCTCTTTTCCGGATAAACTGGAAAATTGTTTTCATCATTTCGAATAGATTTTTCAGCGAAGGATCCGATGCATCTAGAACCGTAGCATCTCTAACTGAATGGCGATCCATCCTTGCAGATTGTTGAGCGGCTTCAACTTTCATGGAATAAACCAAAGCTGATTTCAAGTCCTTCAATTCAGCCATTCGCAGGGACTTTTGTATCTCTGGATCCTTCACACCGTCGATGAAATACTGCAGGGCTAGTGTTTCCTGTACCTCGGCAGGACAGTCGGAGAACGCAAGATGGGAGAGCCTCTCTACATCTGCTGCAAGCTCTTGCAGGCTTTCATTCGATCGTTGTTGCCGGGTCTTTAACTGAAGACGGCTATAGTCCTTGAGGCACTTTTCTCCGAAGCGCAACTCCAAAGCGTTTGAAAGAGCATCAAAGTTCAGATGTTGATCTTCAGGAACAGTTCTCAAAATATCAGCAGCTTCTGCCCGTAGTGATGCAGCCAGTTGACGAGCCTTCGTGACTGGATCCCAACCATTGGCTTCTGCGACGATGGAGAATTGAGTCTTGTAGACTTGCCAGGATGTTTTTCCGTCGTACGTGGAAATTTTAATGCTTGGTTTAGGAATAGCAGGTCCATGTTGAAATATTTCGGGCTCACGAACATTCGAGGATTGGTTTTCAGATTTTATCTGTGAACCTTCCATTTTCTTTAATTTTTCCTCAAATGCGTTGAATCTTTCGTCCACTTTTTCAAATTTCTCTTCAAAACTCTGCTGAATATTACGAATCTTTGTGTCGTTCTCTTGAACCTTTTCCGCTAAAGCATCTACTTTATAGTTGATGGCTTCTACGATATTAGCTTGGCCTTGTTCTATCTTCTCCATCTTCTCCTGCCCTTGTTCTATCCCTTGTTCTATCTTCTCTATCTTTTCTTGCCCTTGTTCCATCGTCTTCGCCATCTTCTCTTGCCCTTCTTCCATTTCTTTAATGAAAGCAAAAAGCTGTTCAAATTTTGTTTTATCTGCTTCCTCCATCGCTCTAGTCTTCACCATTCAATCCCACTTCTGACACCAGTTGTTAACGTTTTTTAGCGTAGCGGGTTCGGATTGAATGGACTTCGGATTGAATGGAAAAAAAAGTATGATGTAAAAATTAGCATACTGGACTTGTCAATTGAAATACTGAATCTATTTAATCTATTAAAATCTATTTGATAATTATTTTATTAATTTTTAATCAATAATTAATTTAATGTATGTTGTCTTCTTCAACTGTAAGCTACTGCCTTCTAAGAAATCCATCAATGTTTATCGGTATTATGTGTAATTGAATTTTGTATTTAAAATGGGAATCTTTTAATTATATATAATTTATATTATTTTGAAATCTGACATTATTACTTCTTTCATTAAATATTTAGTTGATAATATATTTCTGCATACTTGTTGTTGACTATAATGATACAACACATTGGGGTAATCCTCATAAGAGAGAAAAAGTATTTTTTGAAACTTTTTTCAATATGATTCACTGTTATTTTAATCTATTATACTTTAGATTTCTACTAAATTACTTTAGACTAATCTACTTTAGATTTCTGAATAAATATATCTTGACTGCATAAATGACCCTTACTATCCATGTGGCTTAATACAGTCATCTTGCAGTTCTAAAGGTATTCCTCTTTGGGAATATCACCAAGAAATGTGAAGGTGAACTCTAAAATTTTTTTATATTCTTGAATAGGAACTCATTAGTTGATTTTTGACAAATTTTGATCTGTGATATTTCAGACACTATTCATAACTTTTTCATAAAACATCAAATAAGACAAAAATCACTTTTACTAGCTGAGCTTCAAGAATTCTTAAACTTTTTAACTGTATGTAAAGGCCTGTTGAAATTCATATTGACTTAATAGTAACTGTTTGAAATGTGCTTTTGTGTGCATGACAATGATAGTGCTTTCAGAAGAGTCTTTGTATGCTTTTTTTCATCTTTTACTCAATAAGGTTGCATGCCTCTTTTCATACTGCTGTATTAATTGGTTTAATCACAACTGAAACATTTTATTTGATCAATAATTCCCCAAGAATTGTTTTATAAGTAGCAATAGCTATTGCTTTACCTAATCTTGATAGAAAATTTGATATGAAAATATATTGATCAATGCCTCTTTCCTGAAACAATGATGATTGATTTCCTGAATGAATGATTGATAGGTAATCAACAGTTTTACAATATGCAATGTCTTCTAAAATGTTTCCATCGTAGTGTATATTCAAAAGAGAATCAATTGAGTCTCATTATTTAAAAATCTTGAGCACTATTTTCTCTTTTTTTCATTCTGAACTGTTAAATAGACAATTCATTTACACTGTATTCTGATGGATCAGTTTGAACTCTTTTAAGTTTCACTATCAAAACAATAGCTGTTTTTATATTTCTTATCTTAACTGTATCAAGATTTACAGAGATGTTATTGTCCAGAATAGTCATCCTGCCACTTTTCTTGGGTATTAGTTGATTATGAGTGTGCTTTGCTGTTTATTGAACTACTGTTATCTTCAGATGAGTAACTTTTTTCTTCAAATTCATGTGAAAGAATAAATATCTGCTCATATAATAACATTTTGATTTCTTCTTCATTTTTTGAAATGAAACTATTTTTAAATAGTCTTTGCTTCTTACTTAAAAGAATTTTTTATCTCTGCATTTACTAATTAACCAAGTCATCATTTTTTGTCTAAAAAAGTAACTAATCTTAAATTTTTCCTTATTGCGATTAAATGAAGAGCGTTAGCATACCAAGCCAATCCCCTTAAACAGGTCTTTATATCAAACACAACATGTTTTGCAAGATTATATTGAACATTTGGCTTTATTTTCCTTACTTTTTTTAATTTTTTTTGCCATTCTTCAAATTTATGTATAACATGCTTTTTTTCTATCTGCATTTATTTATTATCATTTATGTATTTACAAGTTTTAATAGGAAAATAAATCAATATCAATGTTTCAGTTTTCAGAACTTTAAAACTTGGTAACAACCCTTTAACATATATTTACAATTATATCTGAAATTTCAAGGAAATATTATTTTTAAGGTTATAGAACAAAATGAAAATGTGCCTCATTAAAGAAGTTAATTTTTAAAGACCATTTTAGAATAGCATTTAAATGGCCTCTAAGAATGGCATCTGTTTTAAAATCCATTTTCATAATTAATTTATTAAGTCCCTTGCAAATAAAGTATCATTTTGAATTTTAAAGAATTAATTTCCTATTTGATGTTATTTATTTATTTTTTAGAGTTGGTACCTGATTCAGTGAAGAGAGAATTGTTGCAAAGAATACGTAGTCATCTTGATGTTGCTTAAATTGAGTAATAAATTCATATGAAGACTTTTTGTTATTTATATTTCAAAATTTGTACGACATTGACTTTTCATGGATGTATTTTTGCTGTTTGTATAATTTTCATTGCTCATTAAAATTATCATTTTTGTCATTTTAACAGAGTGACTTGTGAATTGAAATTAAAAATCACTCACTTCAATGCTTATGCTGAAATGAAAATTCAGGACTGAAAAAATCAGTTATAAATCAAATCTCTAACCTATGCAAAACATATTTAAGTAATGAGAGACTGAATGAATGAACAAAAAAAATTACGATAAACCTTCACTCAGAGATTTAATGAAATACAATAATATAATTATAATGATCTTTAAAAAAAAAGTATGCCTACAAAATTATTTGTTTTTTACTTTAGGATTTTGTATATCTATATAAAAAACAATTAAAAAAGTTTTTTAGTAGCAACTCCTAAAAAATTATTGCCTCTGAAATTAGTACATTAGTTTGTAGTGGAAATGTACAGAGATGTTTAAACTTTTTTATTGGATAATTAAAAATACAAAAGCTTAGAGGGTTTAAAGTTTAAATAACATAATATCATGACTAATTTTCATGACTGAATTTGCACATTAGCATCTCAAGAACTGATTAATTATCAACATATGTATAAGTTATGAATGAACCTCCGTAAGCAGGATTGCTTCCCTCTTCAACTTTCACATACAATGGCAGATTTTAGACTCCATATGACACATTTTAGATTGCATAATATAATGAAGAAAACTATGTATTTTTGAGAGATTTTGCTTTGACTGATTGGGTTCTAAATTTTTTTACAAATGCACAATTTTGATTAAAAGACATATCAGAATTCATTTATGTAAGTCATTGCAGTTTTTAATTTATTATATATCTGCTAATATACAGAATGTTAATGACACAATGCATGAGTTCTGTCCAAAATTTGATACACATCTTCAATGGAAAGGGGAGAAATATATACTAAATTTCATTCATCTAGATATTTGTTGTTTTTACTTATCATTTTCACACTTATAGATAAAACAGTTTCATTAAAATTGATTTCATCCAAAATTGGATGGAAATTGGCAAATTTTGCCTTAATACCATTAACCACATTTTTTTATTTTTAACTTTTTCCATTTTTGCATAATCATATTCATCCTTTATCATATCATACTGATCAACAGACTGAAGAATTAAAATTATAATTTGCGTAATCCTCCCCAATTTTCAATAATAAATACAATAACAAGAGTGATATAAGCTTCATAGCAATAATGAAATCTATTATTAAAAATAATCTAAGGATGTATTCTAAAAAATTGTCAAAAATTGAGGACAAATTTACACATTAGAAAAATTAATATAATCAAAAAAGCCTTTTAAAAAAATCAGAAGGTTGTAAAACTCTTTTTTGTGTAATATTATATTTTTGGATTAAACATTCTAACTTCTCTTAATTTTTTATTAATAAAAATTCTATTTAAAATTTCAAAAGAACCTCTCTGAAAAACATATTTCCATTCTCCAAGCTGGTAATTCTTGACTAAATTTAGTCTGTAATGCTCTAACATATACAGATTCTTTACTATTAAAATATATTGTTTGAATTGAAGTTTTACTTGTCAGCGACTATAATCAAGTTATTTGGTTATAAATAGTACTCTTTTAGACAATGTGAGGCTTTCAATGGTCTTTATGAGGAAATTTGTCTATCAGCTTATGATATTTCATACAGATTGCCATTGATTTGTGCAGTGTTTAAAGATACATAAATATTTAATATTCACAGTTAATTTACATTTAAATAAAACTATCAGAGATAATGGAAGTAATACTTAAAAGCATATCAAGTCTTTCGAACACCAGTCAATACACAAGGTAGAGTTGAGTTGTCACACAACTTCCAAGTTCAGTAATAAAATGTTTTTGCTACTCGTTGCACCACAGATTCATCTAAAATTAAGAAATTCAAGATTTCATCATTTTAAACAAATTAAAACTTTTTCGCTGTTGTTTAAAATGTTAGTGTGTGAATAAATACTTTTATTTGTAATATAGTAGATGTGAGTATTGTATCCTTCATTGGTTTTTGATAATATTTTTTATTTACTTCATTTGCAATTTTGTTATTATGTAACAAATTCTGGTCTAAACTATGCTTAGTTTTGTATTTATTAAACATTTTAAAATGACATTATCGATTATTTAAAAACAAGCATTTTACTGGGGGGGGTGATGGTACAACAGTTGTACCTTTGACTAATGAGTGCTGTGCCTTTGATCAGGACTTATTTTGAAAGCAAGTATAAGTGAGAAAATAAAATGTAAACATATAAAATAATAAGATAAATATTCTTGCTTAAAACTCAAGTTTTTATACATAATAACAAGTTATTTATAAATTTCGATAATTTTTAAAAGATTCTTTTCTTTCAAAATATATTAATTATTCTAATGATGAATGAATGAATATGTTTGTTATTTAATGAATTAGAAAAACTCTTTATTGAACTTAACATTTTGGGGAAAAAATTATCATCATTTTGAGTATTTTAGTTTTTAAAAAAAACTAGCAATAGCATTACAATTATTGTTTCCTTGCTTTTTTATTGGTAATCTGTGATGAATCTACTCTTATTAATTGGTAACTAATCAAATAAACCAAAAGATAAAATAATATCAATAAATATTAAAAGACTTCACAAATAAATTCTTGTGTTTAGATTTTCTTTGGCAGGTTCATGTATCTCTTAATTGACTGGGAGTCAGATATCTTAAATTTGATTTTTTTTCTAAATAATTTAAAAATTAAATTGTTTACCATTAAGATATTGTACAATATCCTATATGAAATTATTGAAATTTGCATAAAATTCAGAAATATTTTATTTTATCATTTCTTTAGTAACAAACTTCCAAATAATAGAGAAATTAAAAAGAAAAAAAAATTGTTGCTGACTTCTAAAATACATTTATTTACTAATTATTACTATAATTTTTGAAATTGGAATGGCAGAGCTTTGTGATAGATGAAAAGTATAAAGTTATATTTATTATTGATATATCACTAATCATACGACCAAAGCCAAATAAAGAAGGTACACAGAAATTACTCACACTTTAAGGAAACCATTTGAATCAAACACTCTAGTTTCATCAAAATTAGATGCATTATACTTCTAACCTTGTCAAAGGAATAACACATCACTGGGGTCAAGGAAGCAAATGATACTTCTATATTTAAATTTCTAAAACATTTATTTTGCAAACAGTAACGATATAAACTAAGCAGTTTATGAATGATTTTTATATTAAACATGCAAGCTTCATGTTAAACAGCAAAAGTAGGAATTTTGTCACTAGTTGTCTGTAAAAGCTATAGTGATTGAAGGCACAATTAAACAAAAAAATCAATCTTCCTTTTCAAAAGCGACTTCAATAATTCAAAAATATGTTAAAGTTATCTGTGAAAACAAGCAAATTAATATTTTGAATTCAAAAATATGAAAGAGGTCGCAAGTTGTGCTATCAGTCACTTTCCAATCGCATTAGCATTCTCTCTTAATTGCAAAGACAATATTTTATTTTTTCCCCTCTAAAAATTGTTGGATGATGATACAAATACCTCGAAATCTAGGAAAACATTTTCGTTTCCACGTCCAAAAGCCATTTAAAAAGCAAATAAAAATGGTGTGATTTCACAGAGGTTTTAGTCAAGTTAATGTATATCCAGTTTGAAAGAGTAGCTATAAATTAACTATAATTTATAATTTTTGGGGGTATGACATATCTCAAAAGCAAAGAATAGTCAAAAACCATTTAGTGCAATATGTTTTAATAAGTAATTGTATACATCACAGGTACACATATATAAAAGACTTTAGCATTAAATGGGTCATTTGTTAACAGTTTCTGAGGGCAAATTTTACGAAACTCATCACTCATACATCGTCTTCCCGTACAGCACATCTCATCTTCACGTCATTCCATCCACAGCTTCTTTCGTTCTGATCTTATTTTAGTGTTTCTTCAGAGGGGGTTCTAGTCAGAAAAATGATTTATTCTAATGAACCAATTCTCGCTTTCTGGGAATTGGTTCGCTGGAATATTCGTTGTAGTTCATTTAAATAGTATTTGTTATGCATAACTTAATGCTTACTTTTCGTTTCAACAAAGTAATTTTAAATATAAACTCATGATAAGCATTAATATCAATTGTTATATCCTTACATATGTTGAGTTTATTATAACCATTAATATTATCAATGTCAAATTTCATGACGTCATAATGCCCTTTAATATGTAACCTAGGACCATACATCTTCTAATCGCATGTTGTTTATTACGGTTTTTATTTCCTAATTCCGAAAAATAAACTACATGGGAAAATAATATTTTTCATCCTTATATAACACAGTTTATTACAATGGAAGAAATGTATGAAATTAGATATTTGATGCAGCCATGAAAAGTTCCTGAATTGCTCTGCAATTTTGAAAGGCTTTGTTGAAAATTATTCAATATCCATATTTAAAAAATTATCGAGTCTCACGAATTGAATTGATATAGTTACAGATACAGTTTTAAAGTGATCAATCATGTGTTACGAAGTATATTTGTGATGAAATTCGGTAAGTGTCCCATTTGAAATCGTTTGACCACTCTCTCAGAGCACTTCTCTTTTGTTTTAAGAAAAGATTACTCACTGTTTCTGTTTGAAATTCTAAGACAATTTCAGTAGGTCCATCAGATTTCATTTATAAATTTGAAGTCTTTTTCAACATTCTCATATTTAAACATCTTAGAGTAACTTGAAATTATCATGAAGGCTTTAGTTTTAAATATTCCAACAATAATATTGAATCTATCATATCATGACAGCTCGGTTGTACTTGATAGTATAGGTGGCCTCTACTCTTAATCATCCCATGTTTTCTTCAAAAACTCTGCACAGTATTTCCGAAAAATGTATTGACATTTCTATATTCCTCTACTAATTTGAAATGCAGAAGCTAATTCATAGAATCATGGCCTGTAAGAAATGCCTTCTTAATAGAGAAAATTATGAAATTTTTCCGAGGCTTTGAATATTTCCAAAACATTTTTTAGCAGAACAGTTTCTTTGCGTTTTTGGTTGCTTTTTTCTTATGTAAAATGATACCAATTTCATTTTTATTTGCGCTTATGGAAAGAAGGAATGTTATCATTCAAAGTAAAAAAACAATCGTAAAGTACGAATAATACCCAAGAGGATTTTTAAGTTTTGATTTAATCTTACATTTTTGCCTCTTTTATCTAGGATTTCGTTATCTTACGATTTTAAAAATCCTTCGATATATGATTAAAAAATGGCATTCCCCTAATCTTTTCAGGCCTTTTTCTAAGTAAGAATATAGATATAATACCTGTATTATAGGATAATTTTCAATCATTAAGCTCACGTGCTCCAAATAGTTATTATTATAAGTAATTTTATTAAATAAAAAAATTACTTTTAACAACGAATACTTCTTTAGATAAATATAAAATAATCCAATGACATTTAATATAATTATATCATATAAATAAACAACAAAAATTTCCACTTTTAAGTAAGAAATTTTGCCCTTTTCTTAAAATATCCATAAATTTTGAAGTTATAAAAAAATTTCTAAATAATTTAAAGATATTTAATAAATATCACATGACGATTCTCTTCCTGAAATAAAAGTTACTTTTTGATTAAAATCCTACAGAGAGAGAGAAAAAAATTAAATAAAAGAAAAGCAAACGATTTAAAGCCTTGAAGAAACAACGAAGCTTTGATTTAAATTTCAATGATGGAAACTTTTAGTGCAAATAACATTCTAAAATGTTTTTAAAAATTTATTAAAAGTTCAGAAAATTTGCGAATATACAAATTTTAATCAATGAAAAGATAATTTTTGTAGTTTCAACAAGATGTAAAATTTATTTTTTGTTCATTTATGTATTAACTTCTCACAAAAATACATTGAAATCTTGTTAAATTCCTGAATATAATGTTTACATTTTTAAAATAATCTCTTTAAGCTGTCAATATTCATTTTCCAAAGTATATTTGTACTAAATATACTTCGGTAAGTATATTTATCATGTATTGTGGATATTTCAAGTCAAACGATCAACCCTATAAGGCACATACGGACTGACAGACAACGACCAAGTCGTTTCTATTTTCTGAAATACATAGTATAGAGAAATTATAATAATCGTCAAAAAATTCTAACTCCAAATTTTGATATATTTCCGTGTTTTAGGTTTCCCTGAGTTAGAAAAACACTTTTTTTTGGAAAATATCTATATGTCTGTGACAAAAATAACTCAAAAATTCTTTAAGCTAGACAGAGGAAATTTGGTAGTCTTTACGCCAAATTTGTAGATTTCTATTAAATTTTGAGCAAAATATATTCTGAGGATGTCCGTTTGTCTTGCTGTTGAATATACAAACTATATAACTATAAAACAATATATAATAATTTCAAAACAAAGAGAGTAAGATAGATAAGATTTGGTACATAGATTTAACATCTATAGTGTAGATACCTATCAAAAGTTTGAGATAGAATCAACAATGGTTTGACTGTCTGTCGGTCTGTACTTTCAGAAATTTGTAAGCCGGTTTTCTGGTACAGAGGAAGCGCATCTTCCTCGGGTTCGAGTCCCGGTTGGGCGGTTGTTTTTCTGTGTGCTATCTGTGAGATGTGTAACTGCGCCCCTATGTAAAAAGGGAGTGTTCAAGCGAATGAGATGATTGTGTAGATAAAAGTCGTACTCTTGACCCAAGTTCGCGCTACTTGAAACAAGAGACGCATATTCTTCGGCTTAAAATCTGTTGCTGTATCAGCGGGGTATTGTCCATGGCAAGTGCCATAAGTAATAACAACCGAAATTTGTTAACACACTGATTTAAATAAATCAAATTAAGTTTGAGATATTGGGGTTAATGTGTTTAATGTGAAATCCTTGTTTGAAAAACGATTAAATCCAAAGAACAAATTTTATTTTCGGATGTTATTTATCGCTTGCCAGAGATTAAGCGCCAAAACACTCACCAAGAATAATGTGATAGATTCAGTAAAAATACTGAATTCACGCCAAAAGTTAATACTTCGTAATTATTTTAAGCCAATATCATGTTAGGCGTTCTCTGGCATTACAAGTTTGCTGTAGAGTATGCGAGAAAGTTTTGGGGTGACTGCACCCACTGATTTAATTTATTAAAGATAACTATTCAACAGATTTTAAATATTAATGATTCTTAGATCTAAAAAAATATTCAGGAATAATCACAAAAATGTTATAAAGAAATTTTATAACAGCATTTTGGAAATTTCAAATGAAAATTTTCTAACTTTTTTTTAATAATTTGATACATCATCATTTCAACAGTTTAAAAGACCTACAGCCATTTGTTCAAAAGAATTTATTTATCAGAAAATTATAAAACAAATATGTACACTGTGGGAATTACAGGTCACTTTCAGATTCTTGTATGAAGAAAAGAATTTGTTGCATAGAAAATAGATATAGATTTAAAACTATCAGCAATGGTTTTCATCGCATATATTGATTTACATATTCATTCATTCTAGTAAATATAAAGCATAAATTAAGGAAAATATAAAGATTAAAAAAAGACTCATAAATTTTCGTAATTTTTTTGCTTTTAAGATATAGAGCTTCAACTAAATAATGCGAAATTCATAGAATATATGATAAATTATTATTAAAGCTTTATATCAAGATTGGAAAGACATTCTATAAATAATTGGATTAATAGTATTTTATATAGTAAAATTTAATTGCACATGTGAAAATAGTAGCATTTCCTAATTTTTCTCATTTCAAAGCCAGATATTTAAAGTAACATATAAAAAAATTCTAGTCGTATACTATTACGATTTAGAAAAGCATCGATTTTTCAGTGGCCTTAATTTCAGTTGTGAAAGAGAAATTAAATTCTTTTGCTTGTTCGAGACATCATATGCACAAATTCAGATAGATATATTCCAAAACAGATTTCTTTGTTTTCCGATCTAAAGATTGAAGATTCATTCGGACTCTTAAATGTTTCAAAGAAATATTTAGCTATCGAATTTATATGCAGGAATTAAGTTATTCATATACATTAAAATACAATACAAATATAGCTAGTAATCCATAAAGATATAAAAAATTCTAAAAAATAGCAGATGCTTATTAAATAACGATTAACGGGTCAAAATTCGCCAAATTATCTCTAACAAGCGTTAATCTTGAAATTGAATGAAAATTATTCTTGAAAGAACAAACATTATTACTAAAAACAACAACAACTAATAAACATTTTGTTTGTTGCTTGCTTTCACAAACGAAATTATTGCCAATGAATCACCAACTCTTCACCATTGATTAATAAGTACCTAATCGTAAAGAATCAATACGATAAAACATATTGATGTAACACCTAATTTGGTATCAGAGAAAATTGAAAAGTAACCGACTTAAAATTCGAAATGAAATTTATTTCTGATCTTTGATACAGTGTTTACTCAGTCACAGAGAAGGTATTGAAATAAATGGTACTGAATTGTTTTTAAATATAAAAGAAAAATGACTGCTTATTATTTTTTCCAATATACGAAGCATAAAAAAAGTATTTTAATTATCAAAGAACTATTGAGAGATCGAACTTTATATTTTAAGGAATTTTTATGTTTCGTATCTTAATGAGTTCATAAAACAAATTTTTGGCATAAATTCTGTCTGTTTGCGAGTATGATAACTCAAAAATGCTTTGAGCTGAAAATTTTGAAATTTTGTTCACAGTCTTCACACCAAATATGTAAATTTCTATAAAATTTTGAACGAAATTCATTCAATGGTAGTCAATTTTATTCAGCTGTCGGAATACAGGTTAATATGATAACTACAACGAAAAGACTTAGATATATGCAATTTGATATGGATTATACATATACAGAGGTTGGTACATCTTAAAAATATAGATATCTATCAAATTTGAAATAAATTCTGTCGGGGGGAGGTACAGTTTGTATGCCTGTATTTTCACAAACATGAAACTGCGAAAACTCAAAAATGCAATGACTTAACATGTTGACTACAGCATTATGTGCCTGTGCGTTACAGACGATATGTAATTGTAATAAACCATCAATCTTATTAGACGACTTTTATTCTATTACAGTTTAGAGTTAGCAAAGAAAGGGTTATCTAATTAGATATATAGTCCAAAGACCAGGCGTGGGTCATGACCGCACACGGGAAAAATGTATGAAATTTAATAAATAATTTTGACATCACTGTGTTAGATTATAATCCAGTTATGTATCAAATTTAAGTTTTAATTGGTTAGAAAAATCAAATCTAAAGCATAAACTCCAGGTATTATAACCCGCATGTCTGGGATTAATTATAGAAAAAAAAAGTTTTCAGGGATGATTCTATAGTCAGTGATGACGATGATCTCGTGCCCGTTTTACAACGGAAAGAGGGGGTGCAGTAGCTTCTGAGAATATAGACCCCTCGAGTACTCGAGGGCAGAAATCTGACTTCCAGCTCATATGAGGATGGCACATACACATTCGCTTGCACAATACTTTTTTACAAGGAGGGTACATTCACACAACTCACAGATAGTACGCAGAAGAACAGCCATGCCCTAACCAGGACTCGAACCCGAGAGGCCCAGATCACGAGGAAGACACGCTACTTCTGTGTCAGGAAGTCGGCATTCAATAGTTAGTAAAAATGATGTATTCATGCCAAACATCAATATTTCGAAGCTATTGTTCGCCAATGTCACCCGAAGCATTCTCTGTCTTACCTAACTTCCACAACAAATGCGATGGGAGAGACTAAGACTTTTGCTGTTGTTGTTACTTATGGCACTTGCCTATGGACAAGCCCCACGCTGGTACAGCAGCAGATTTAAGCTGAAAGTAGCGTCTCTTGTTTTTGAAGTAACGCCAACTAAGGCTAAGAGTACGATTTAGCTACAAACTCACCACAGTTGCTTGCACAACCTCTTTTTACAGGGGGGGGGGGCACAGTCACACATCTTACAGATAGCACACAGAACAACCAGGCTCAAACCGGGACCCCCCTGAACACGAGGAAGACGCGCTACCTCTGTGCCAGAAAGCAGACCCAAGACTTTTATTAGCGTTATTGGTTTATCTCGAAAATTGCGCAGGTATTAACATAATCCTTCTTTGGCTATCAACAATGGCGGAAAATCCTGTCGGCTTATGCAGTGATAGATAAATGGTAAAGAGAGTAGAAGCGCATATGTTTCTGTTGTCTTTTTGAATGAACTGAAACCTATAAAGGAATTACACTCTTATCTGGTCATAATGGTCTTATCACTCCGTTTAATCAAAATGTGATGCTCTGACACAGACTCCCACCATCTCTAAGTAGATCCGAAATCAGGCATGTGGATTATTTATGAATATCATTTACACACGCCACGGTGCTTTGAAGTCTGTGTCGGCATCCTTTAAACTTCTATTCCTCAATAAGACAATCACTGCTACAGTGAAAGGGTCCGCTAAACTCTTTCAAATACGATTATGATCTGTATTTGTAAAACAGCCTTTTATTGAGTAAGTGAATTTGCAAGTACCCATAACAATGTGTTAAATAAATGGAAGAGCGATATAAAATATATATCCTTTCAATGTATATTATCAATACAAATATTTTATACTATACAACAAAAATACAATGATAATTGAAGGTGATATTAAAAAAATTAGATGACTAATAATTTGGAACTAAATTTTAACTGGATAAGTAATTATAAGAAACATTGAAGAAATATTTCGTTTTGGCATGGTTTGATTAGAGACAACAAATTTAGATATCATTAGTAACATCTCATTGATGATGATAATGTCCGCTTTTCAACGGAAAGGTGGGTGCAGTAACTTCTGAGAATATGGACCCCTGAGCACCCGAGGGCAGAAGTCTGATTTCGAATTCATATGAGAATGACGCACATACACACACTCTTGCACAGCCCCTTTTTACAGGCTGGCACATTCTCACACCTCACAGATAGAACACAGAAAACAGCCATGCCCTGACTGGTACTAGAACTGGGGACGCTCCGAATAAGAGGAAGACTCGCTACCTCTCTGCCAGAAATCCCGGCAACTTCTCATTAAAAAATTGTATTTCAAGCAACATTTTCTTTTACCGTTTAATAAAATTAATTACTAAAATATTAATTCCAAAAACAATCCATATAATCCCAGTTTCACATTGAAATTCCCTAGACCATTTTGGCCAAATGGTGATACCTCTCCCTCTCTTATGAATAAACAGTATGTGGCATTTTGAAAGAAAAGTTAACAGTATTTCATTTTCAAGTAACTTTTTGAAAGCAAAATTACTTAATTGAGCTCCTAACTATTCTGGGTGCTGTGTTATTTTACATATATTTTTCGGGGTTCCTACAATTTGAGAGAAAATATATTTACAGATAATTAATATTCTAGACCTGAATAAACGAGCTATATCGTCTGGTAAGCGGAAGCTTTTTTAAAATTCGTTTTAACACTTTGCTGACCGGTGACAAGTTAACTCGTCATTACACTTGCATTATCTGTTTCAATTTATAACACCGAGGGCAATATAAAACATTGCAAAAACTTGGCGTATCGTATTTAGTCTTGTCCGCTCTATAACAGAAAAATTACTTTTCCTAGTATTTACATTTTTATTAGAATTTTAGTAAAATTCCAAAAATTTCAACCATGACGGAACGTATCGGCGAACTTTTTGATGTTCCAATTCAACAAAATTCTTTGGAGTTTTTTTTAGAACGTTTTACTTTTATATTCAATTTTTAAAAAAAGTAGCCGGTGACATGACATAGTTTCTAGGTAAAATTGCCGGTCACCAAAGTGTTAATATCAATATTTATATAATAGCTTTAAAAAAACTAGTAAATAAATGAAGAAAAGAGCAGAAAAAATTATTGATAATGTTATGAGGAGATGATCAAATTCTGAAAATTCCAGAAGCTGTATGCGCTTTAGTTCTTTTTGGTTGCATTATTTTTAAATCAAAGCATTGGAAAGAGATCGCGAGCATTTTTTTTTTGTTTTTTTTATATTCCCTTTTAAAATATTTTTTTTAAAAAAAAAGTATATGCATATTTCTCTTTATTTTCAGGACAATATAAAAGCCATGAGGCATAAAAATTATCCACTGAAGAAACGCGAAAACTAAGATGAGAGACTATTCGAAAATGCAAACAATGATCTGAAAATAAAGAATAACAGCGAAGATGTTGAAAATATATAACGATGAAAAACGAAAGCTATTAAAACTGTTAATGAAAAACACATTAATGAGAAAAATTATTAGAATGAAAAAGAAAAGAAATGAAATGAAAATCTAAATTGGATCCAGTCACATTTGAGAAGGAATTAGCTCTATAATGGTGAAATAGGAAATAAAAAATCATTCAGAATCGATTTCAAAACTTTTATGTTTAGATTTTAAATCAAAATGTTCAGCGTCCACATGTTGTAGAAATTGGATGTATTTTTCCTAGATTTTTATCTTGTATTTTTCAAAAGATTCAAATTCTTGAGTTTTTGACTCTTTATTTTCAGACGATATTTTAAAATGTCGTTTAAATCAGACTGATATCTTTATAAAAAGACTGTATTTCTTAAGCGGCATTCAAAAGAACAAGAATAGCGTAAGTTCTGACAGCAAGTAGTAAATATCTGTTAAAGACACAAGAAATCTTTAATTCCTAATTAAATTATTTTAATTCATGTATATGTCTTTTTTTGTTTCTTAGACTTATTCTACACCAAAACTTAATTAATGCTACAAACATAAAATTCAGAAATTAATTAAATTAATGAAAAAATCTTTATTTTTCTTAGGCTTATTCTGCACCAAAACTTAAATAATGCTGCAAACACAAAATCAAAAATAAAATTATAATACATTTATATCAAACAGACATACTAAACTACATTATTTCTGTAAATAAAGATTTAAAAAACAATCATCAAATACTATTTGAATTTGGAATCTTATTTTCCATTTTTGAAATTGTCTTTTCGTTGTCCCTATTTCGTGTTAAATACTTCAATAAATGAAAATTAGCTTTGAACTTTGTAGGGTTGGAAAAAAAGATTAAAATGAAATCTGCTATGCATATTTCAATGTATCATGTCAGAACATCATTTCTTGAACGGCCAAGCACCACGAGCTCGTGCAAGTTAAATTATGTTTTTATTCACTTTAATCGTTTCGTCGAATGAGTCACTTTAGTATTGTAAACAATCCAAAAAAAAAAAAAACTTTGTCTCGCATTTATTACTTTAAAAAATATATCACATTTCCTATTTATTTCATTTCATATAATCGCGCGCTCAAAATGACATTTTTTAAGGTTTTATGGGCTGTAGTCATTAACTTATTTTTTTTAAATCAGAGTTTTTGTAAATGCAATGGCAACACGTTATTAAAAGCTGATTTTTTTAAATTATTAGATGCCCGTGCAGAGAATAAAATTTTTATTTTTCGCCTACCGATTTTTTTTTTTTTGAGACCACAAAACCTTATTCCTAAAACAATATCATGTTCTGACATAACAAACTTTTAAGGCGAGATTTGGTTATCAGAAAAAATGTCGGTAGAAATGTTTTTCAGTTCGAAAACGATTATTTTGAAGGGAAGGTAATAAATTTTGACTAATAGACGGATACCATTTTTTCTATTCCAATCATTTTAAACAAAATTTTTAAAAAAAGAATCCCCTATTTTGGAACAGTGTTTCTTTATTGCTATAGTGAGAACCAAATCAAATTTGTTATTTCATTTCATTCGCTCGTCAAAGTTAAAATCATGAAGAAAAAAAATTTTCTTTTGCACATTTAACTTCAGAACAGACTTCCACTTTTATTGAAATGGTAACTTTTATTGACTTTTTTCCCTGTATTTTGAGCCATAAAAAATCATAAGGTTTGCAGATCTAATGCAATCAAACTAGACGAATAAAATTTAATCAATATATGAAAATATATTGATTAATGACTCTTAATCAAATATATAGTAATAATATAATATATTTGATATAATTCTAACTGCAGGAGGATAAATCTCAACTATTAAAAAAGGAGAATTTAGATATGTATGTCTGTGCGTACTGTTCGTCATTGGATTCTGAGACGACCACATTTTGAATATTCCATCTCATTTAGGGACGAGACGCGGAACGATAAGTGCATTTCTAGATAAGTGCATTTCCCCCATTAGATACTTTTTAGATCCAATCCCCCCCCCCGTGTATTGAGTTATTTCTGATCGCATTTTATTTTAACACAAAATTTGGTATGGATATGGCGTTCAAGTGATAAAAAAAATTTCAGGTGTGGTACGAAGAAAATTTTACATAATGCCATTAAAAATTGTAACAAAGAAGCAGATAACGTGAAAATAAAATATTGCCAGAAAAATTTATTTATGCATAAAAAAAGCACTTTAATTAAAAAAAATTTTATTCTTATTTTGTAAAAAAATAATTAGCAAGTTTCAAGAACAGGAATTTTTTATTTATTTTTCATAATTTAATGTTTATAGTTTATGTTCCTTACATAAATTAAAAAATGTACTGAAACCCTTTACTGTGCATTAGTACTTTTTTCCTTCTGGATTACTAATTATCTGTATTGTTTACATCTTATAAAACCGCATGTTTTCATTGTTAAATGTAAACATTCCCTTTTTTTTCATCTTTCCTCTCACCCCTATTTTATCAAATTAAACTCTTCCTAATGCATGCGCAATAGCACAGAGGGTTTTACAATCCGTTGTCAAATAGTATGTATTGGCACTCTACAGAACAGTTCGTTTCATTCAGACTTCCCAAATTTGGCACAAATATTCTTTAGAAAGTCAGAATGTGCAATTCTAAGTGATTTTTTTCTAATTTTAAAAAGAATTTTAATTAATTAAAAATTAAATTAGATATTGGGATTTCACTATAATAGTTTCCGAAAATATTATTTTACAAAAATGTTTTTTACTTCAATCTTAAATTGAAAATTATATTTTTTCAAAGGTACCAAATTCTTTGTTGTACAAATTCTTATTTTATTTGTGATCATTTTTTAAAGATATTTTAAGCATATTTACAGCAACAAATGAAGCTGTAGTTATTTTCCTTGCAGTTACTAATATTTCATTCTGAAGCTTTTTTTCCATTGTTAATAACCAAGATTCGAAAATCTGGTTTATTTTTTTCCTGCTCAATAGGTTTCAGTGCAATACATGCCTTTATTAATAATTTTGAAATTTAGTTGAACTTATAATTAAAATTTAAATTTAGAATAAAAAATTATGAAAATATTTTCAGATTTATCTATTTATAAATACTACAACTCTTTCTTTAAATATAATTGGATGTAAAGGAATATAAACTGAAAATTAGGAAAATGTATAATGCATGGTGTTAGGTTCACATAAAAGACAGCGCTGGTAAAAGCAAGCATCGCTGAATTAATACTTTTGTTTTAAGACTTGTGAATCTGGCATCTTCTATAAAAAAGTTTATTTTTTTATGTACCATTTTCCTTTTTTTTTTGATGTTGGATAATAAATATTCTTTTTTCTAATATATTGAAAGGAATTATTTTACTATTTTAAACTACTTTCTGTTGAGCCTGTGACTCAGAAGTATGTTGTTGAATATTTTAATATAAGCAGGTAACGGAATTTAATACCTTTTATGAAGTGAACTCTGTTTAAAATTTGGCAAAGATTTCGGCGAAATCTTGGTTTGCCTTAACACATGGAACAGAACAGTGTTGCCCTAAATAGCTACTCCGACCTACACAAAAGCATTCGGATAGATCTGAATAATGAACACCGCGACAGCACAGGCCGGATATAAGGTTGAATCTTTAGGGCTATCACTAGCCAAAATATGCTCCCTCAAATAAGAGGCATGTACCATCATCAATAAGAAGTAGCTAACCCCCAACCATTACTGTATACATCAGGGTAGCGAAAATACTCCATCATGTCAGAAAATTCTCAATCATATTCTCTGATGCGTCCTTCTCTTCCTAATAGGACATTTGAACTGAGTAAGATTTCTAAAATAGTATATTATATATCTATCAAAATTGAATATATATAT
>JAOUZG010029590.1:660290-688969 GCA_026289955.1 Argiope argentata
TATATATATATATATATAATTAAAAAAGCCAATAATATTTAATTACCCAAAATCTCTAAATAAAAGTTTTAACAATCATTAATTTTGGCAAATAGATTGGTCTCTAAAAGCGCCTAATCATCATTAATAATTAGATGAAAATCTATATAAAGCCAGACCGTTTGATTAATTGATAAATTTCACACTTATATACTTTCTAATATGACACTTTCCCTTCCTAATAGGACATTTAAACTGAGTGTTTCTAAAATAGTATGTTATATATCTATCAAAATTGAAAAATTAAATATGTTTTATTAAAGAAGCCATTAAAATTTAATTACACAAAATCTCTAAATAAAAGTTTTAACAACCAATAATTTAGAAAATTGACTAGTCGCTAAAAGCGTCTAATCATCATTAATAATGAAGATGAAAATCTACTTAAAGCCAGACCATTTGATTAACTAATAAATTTGACACTTATATACTTTGCAGGGTGGGTGTTGGTTGGTTGGTTAATTTAGTTTTTGTGGGGGGGGGCACAAGGGTCAATCTTGGCCATACTGAGCATTCTATAGGGTAACAAGTACAGTACAGTTGATATTTTAAACTTCATATAAAATCAAGTCTGTTTATTCTTAAGCTAATGTAGAGTAGCTAAAATACAGATGAGAGCGAAATATAACATCTTTATCTGGGAAAAAAACTTGAAAAATAGAAACCGTTTAAGTTAAATATATGGTAAAATCTGTGTAACAATTAAAAATTCAAAAATGTTGGGATGGTAATTTTTTCCCAACAGTTCTGGGAGAGTAACATTTGATGAATGAAAAAAAAATGGCGTCGATGAGAGTCAAAAGCTGGGCATTCCATCAAAATGTGATGAACTGTCAATTCACTGTGGCACGAGGAGAACATAGGTGCCCTTTCTCCGAAAAGTTAGTACTTGTAGGTTATCCAAATATGTTCTTAAATTTTGGCAATTTTCTTAAATTTTGGCAATTTAAAAAAAGTTTCTTTTCTTCACTTTAATATCATATTGCATCGGAAATGGCTTCTCGATTCTCTTCATTATATTAAGAAACTAAACACAAAATACCCATTTTATGGAAATACAGTGGAGCTCCAATCTTACAGGCTTCTATTAACCGAGATCTTTATTAATTGAACCAATACCATGAAATTAAGCTGTTTGTATGTACATATAACAACGAAATTTTCAGAAAAGGACTCTGAAATTGCTATTAGAAACGAATTTCTTGAAAACTCAACCAACCCGGATGGGAGAAAAAACCAACAATAAGAAGTCTTGGGAAATCAGGATGTTTACCAGTTAATAACTTAAGAATTTATTCAGAGAAAACAAAATACCACTCTCATGCATTTCAATTACGATGTGAGCAAACATAATTTGAAATCTAAAAAAAAGAGGTTAAGAAGAAAAAGAACATTCTAAATGTGCTGAAACACATATCATAGTTGCCCTTATATTGCGTAAAAAAGTAGAAGGTCACCTCATTTTTTTAAAAGGAAAATTAAGAATATTTTACTGTTACAGAAATTATTCTTACGAGCAACATTTTGCAGACCATTAAAGAAGAAAATATCGTTATCATTCCCACGATATTCAAAAATAAAATATTAGCGGCAACAAAAATAAGTTTCTAGCATTTGAAAATCAGTAAATAAAAGGAGAGGGGGCGAATAATACAAGGAATAGTATACAAGAGGTATTAGTAATGCTTTTCTCATTAGCTATGATTTTGAATTATCTGTTTGATAGTGACTCATACAAAGTTTGAACAAAAATTATTCCATAAGGTTTCTCTTGTTTATCGAAACTCACTGATGGGTTCAAAATGTCTTTCACGCCGGCTTTCTGGCACAGAGGTAGCACGTCTTCCTCGTGTTCTGGGAGTCCCGGATTCGAGTCCCGGTTCGGGTATGGTTGTTCTTCTGTGTGATATGTGTAACTAGGCCCCCCTGTAAAAAGGGGCTGTGCAAGCAAATGTGTCGTGAGTGTGTAGATAAGTCGTACTCTTGGCCCTAGTTGGCGCTACTTCAAAAACAAGAGACGCTCATTTCGGTTGAAATCTGTTTGTGTGCCAGCGGGTGGCTTGTCCATAGACAAGTGCCATAAGTAACAACAACAAATGTTTTTCATTGGCATAAACTAGAAGAACAGGCATTGCACAGATGTTTTCCATTATGTTAAGATGAGAGGGATTTTAAATACTCATGGTTGGTACCTGTAGCTTATTTCCAATGAATCAATTTTTAATTTCATTGGCGGTGTTAATGCAGGCCCTGTCTTGTTGAAACAACCGTTCTTCTAATTCGAAGCCCTAGGGAAAAAACTCAGGATTTGCCTCTTGGATAGAGTCTGCTTAGCATTGAGAAAGAACAGACTTGGATCTTCCTAGGTAGGGTGTTGTCTTATTCGATCAACGAATTCAGAGGGGTGATAATAGACATCAGAGGAATAAAGAATCACCATACAGCATAGGGTCCCAAACGGCGTCTAGTAAGAGAAAATTTCAAAAATATAGGGAGTCTGAGAACTGTTGGAAAAATTTTAAAAAATAACAAAATTAACAATTGGTTTTTTAATTATCAGTTTTTTTAAGTAAAAACACATCCTTAAAAGTTTTTTTCTTCATGTAAGTAACATGTGGTTTTCATGATCCAGGAGGTCGTAAATTACTGAAAGCGAAAAAAAGTTGTTTAGAATCCATATTTGCAAAAACATTACAACTCGAAGAAAAATAAAGGCTTTTAATTATAAGATACTTTATATTCTATAATGTTATATAAGGAAGTAGTATCGAAAATGAGAAATTTTAAAGATATTCAAGAAAAAGTAAAACGGGAACCAGAAAACATCGCTGCAGTATCAGTACTTATTTTCGCAGAGGCGAAGCATTGCCAAATTCGATAGATAAATTCAAAGCAAGGATAACAGACATTAAGTAGATGAAAAATTAGCAGAAAACATAGGGATGCAGATAGCTTTTATTTCATGAAAATCACAAAAACAGACTTCGAAAATACAATGAACCTAGCGAAAAGAACGATTCTATGAATGCGAGTATTAGGAACGTGGTACCGGCTTTCTGCAGCGCGCTGTCTGTAAGGCAGCGCGTCTTCCTCGTGTTCTGGGAGTCCCGGATTGTGTTGTTCTTCTGTGTGCTATCTGCGAGATGTGTGACGATGCCCCCCTGTAAAAAGGGGCTGAGCAAGCAAATGTGGTGAGTGTGTAGCTAAGTCGTACTCTTGGCCCTAGTTGGCAATACTTCAAAAACAAGAGACACTCCTTTCGGCTTAAATCTGCTGCGGTATCAGTGGGGGGTGGGGTTGTCCACAGGCAAGGGCCGAAAGTAATAACAACAGGAACGTGGTAATCGAGGAGAAGCCCTTTCGTATGTAAATTTTTCATGCGTTCTGGAGAAATAAAAGCAACGGGCAAGTATTCATTAATAAGCATTAAAAATTGATGTCTTTAGCAAACAATAAGTCAGATTTCACAAATGCAGCTAAAATGTTCTGATGCTCCATCATACATTAACTAAATGTTCTGGCGCAGGTTTGCATTAGATGACCCTACGAAAATGTTAATTTTAAAGTTGTGTCGTATGATCGACGGGACCGTAATGTGGGCACTTTCGAATGACCAAATATTCGCATTGGGCGCGTTGATGACACCCTCTATCGTAAAGCAGGCTTCATTTGAGATTAAAACTCTCGCAGAAAAGTGTGCATCTTCATATGTGGCATCTAAACGTCTAGCGTGCGAATTCCACCCCTTTTGCTATTTTCACTGAATAAACGTTGCCTGCGACCCTATGTTTTCTAATAATTTTTCATCTTCTTAATTATTACTTAATTATTTACTTAATATCTATTATCCTTTCTCTGAATTTATCTTTAGAATTTGACAACGCTCTCTGTGGGCATCGGTACTGATGATGCATCGATGTTTTCTGGTGTTCATTTTGATCTTTAAAATTCACCAGTTTTTCCACTACACACTTATATCAAATTATAGAATACAAAAGTTCCTTACATTTTAAAGCATTTATTATTTTTCAGATTTCAATATCTTTGCAAATATGGGTTCTAACCTACTTGTTCGTTTTCAGTAATTTACGAACCACTAGATCATCAAATCCGCATGATACCTACATGAAGAAAGAAAAAAAAACTTATAAGGATGTTCTGTGACTTAAAAAAATTTATAGTTGAAACACCATTTGTTATTATCATTTCAGAGCATGATGTTGCTTTTGGGATGAGGTTTTGGGCGTCAACAAAAATTCGTATTCGAAAAATAATTTTTTTATCTACACGAAGATCTCAAAAAAAAAAATAATCAGCTTTTAATAACATGTTGCCGTTGCATTTATAAAAGCTCTGATTTTTTTTAAAAAATCAGTTAACGACTACAGCAAATAAAACCTAGAAAAGTGTCATTTTGAGCACTTGATCATATGAAATGAAATAAATAGGAAAGATGATAATTTTTTAAACAATCAATGCGAGACAAAGTTTTTTATGATCGTTTGCAATACTAAAATTAATAATTCAAGGAAACTATTCAAATGAATAAAGATATAATTTAACTTGCACGAGCACGTGGTGCTTGGCCGTTCAAGAAATTATGTTCTGATATGATACATTGAAATATGCATAGCAGATTTCATTTTAATATTTTTATTGCTTTTTTATAGTTTCCAAACAGTTTTCGGACTCGCTATATTTTTACAATTTTCACCTCTAAACGTCGTTTGGGACACTATATTGTATGGTGATTCTTTATCTTTTTGATGCCGACTATCACTCCTCTGAGTTTTTCTGTAGAATTCGGCAACACCCTGTATATCGGGCTAACCAGACCATAAACATCTCCTTATTTGTCGAGTTGATACATTTCTTCTTTATCCTTCTGACAATGCCGTTAGGGTTGATAACCATCTGGATCGTCTAAGTTTAATTTCTAATCATCTGAAAATATTAATCAAGCCCATTCTATGTTGTTTGACCTATGTTTTTCAGTCCAAGATAAAAAGTTATCAATATGTGTTTGATTCGTTTTGTGTGATGCCTTCTCTTTCAGGAAAGGAATCGCTTGGATATTTTTAAACAGTTGTAAATTACTCAACGGTTGTAATTTTTTAAAAAAACTAAATACGCTTTTTTGACAAAATTATTTAAAGAGAAGTATAATTATTCTTTAAGTTGTGTACAAGCAACTAAAGAATAAATACAGCTAATGGGCTTCTAGGCTTGTTTTTTTTACATATTCATCATACTTAGCAGTTTTTTTAATAATTAGCATGTATGGAAGACATTTTATTTTCACGCGAAATTAAAGGAAGGATTATGATGATGATGTCGTGTCCGCTTTTTACCATGGAAAGAGGGGGTGCAGTAGCTTCTGAGGGTATGAACCCCTGAGCACCCGAGGGCAGAAGTCTGACTTCTAGCTCATATGAAGATGAAACACACACATACGCTTGCACAGCCCCTCATCTCACAGCACACTCACTCATCTCACAGATAGCACACAAAGGAACAACCTGGACTCGAACCCGGGACCTCCAGAATACGAGGCAGACGCGCTACCTCTGGGCCAGCAAGCCGGCTTCATGTTAGTCAATTGAAAGAAGCAAAAATTCTTTTAATGATAACCAAATTTACAAAACAAACAGAAATAATAAAATTTACTGAAAACCTGCTTTAGATTGATCCTACTGAGAAATGATACTTTCTTCCGATAATTCCATCCATCAGTAATTTAGCCTTAGTAATTAAAAATGTACGCTGACAAAATTCTGAGCTAATTGTTAATAAATAAAATTATATTTTACTAAATGCTTTGATAATCAATTAATCCTTTAGCTGTATATCCCGCGATTTCCGAAGTGGACAATCAATCCATTTCCTGTAGCATCCCGTGTTTTTCGCAGTTTATAGTTTATTTTTACGGTTACCAGCGGGTGACCGAGCTCCGCTCGGAGAAAACAGGTATCGAAGCTAACTCGAATACTTAAATTTTCAATTGTGATTTATCAAAACAATACATACCATAAGAAAATTGGTGAAACCATTGGTGAAAAGATAACCGGTCAAAGTGCACCATTAATAAAAAGCAGTGGACCTATAATCGTACTTTTTTGAAAGAAAATTTAGTAAAAATATCAAAGTTATCCTTATTTTTTTCTGATGAATGTTGAAATGTTGGAAATGTGGGGCGATTTTTGACTTGGCAACCATTCCTCGTATTATAGTATAAGATAAAATTAAAACTTAAGCTCCAAGCATGCGTTACGAGTAAAAGGGAAAATTATCTTATTAATATGTTGCCATCAGATTGACAAAAACTTAAATCTAAAAAAATAAATTATTATTGCGCATTAAACATATAAAAATGCAATTTTCATCATCTGTCTGCATGAAATGAAATATATATATATATATATATATATATATATATATATATATATATATATGAATATATGAATATTGGCTATAGATGGCAGCACGTTACCACTTGAAAATTTAAGTAGCCATTATGGCGAACTAATAAAGTTTGAAAATATCCTATCTGTAACTCCAAACTGCTCAACCGTAGCGCTTCAAAACCGGCGCCAATCGATTCCTCGTGGCCAAAAACCCCGGACCCCCAAGTTTACCGGAGTTTATTAATTCTTGGGCGATTTTTGACTTGACAACCATTCCTCGTATTATAGTATAAGATATTTTATTACGATTACTATTATGTAATATATTATTATCGAGTAACATATAGCAGAAATTTACTTTCTTTGAAAAAACACTTGAATTCATTTGAAACATTGCATCTAAATAGTGATTTTAAAGAATTCCGGGGGTAAGGGGAGCTCGGTGGTCTGGTGGTAAGGTCTCAGCTCGTGAGCCGAAGAGTTTTAGATTTGAGACTCGACTCCTCCGAAGAACCAACGCGTAAAGGGGTCTATGCACGTTAAATCCATCAGGACCAAACGTCCTCAATGTTATGTGGCACGGAGAGGGGGCTCAGGTGCCGTCCCCGTCACTTGACGGCGGTTCAAAATTACGAGGACCATCCCAAAATTATAAGGTACCATTCTAAGTATTGCTTTACAACAGGATGTTAAAATAACTAAACTAAACTTTAAAAAATAGCGCATCCAGAGGGTTAGAGAAATAAAATTTGAGCTCAAATTGTTTGTAAAAGATTTCACAGAATTCGTAATCTATGTTATGTAAGTTTCAAACTAATCATATGGTGATAGTTTAATGATAGTTAAAATAAGACTATGTGCTACGAGAATAATATGTCGAAATTACAATCATTCATAAAACTTCAAGAAGATCAAAATCTTTAAGGCCACCGGGGACCTTTACAATGATTTTTTGCAATTTTCGCATTATAAACTTGAAATTTTTAAAGCATTGAGAGTAACACTATAGGAGACGAAACATAAAAATTTTAAAGCATTATATTAATTTATTTATAAGTTAGGGGAGTTAATATAATATAATTTTGGTGATAAATGACGTTAATGAAAAATGTTCCAGGCGCTCCAAATTTGTTCGAAAGCACTCCAATTTTTATTACTACTTTCTCTAACCCTTTTGAAACAAAAGTTGGGATTAATCTTGAAGTTTCAGTACGAAATGTGAAAATTAACCGATATAATAACTCAAAACTACTTCAACTTAAAACAAACAAACAGAAGTTTTAAGTTAATATATTGGGTAATTTTGATATTTCGTACTCAAACTTCTAGATTAATCCCAACTTTTGTTTCAAAAGGGTTACAGTAAGTAATAAACAAAATTGGAGCGCTTTCGGACAAATTTGAAGCGCCTGGAACATTTTTCACTAACGTCATTTATCACCAAAATTATATTATATTAACCCTCCTAACTAATAAATAAATAAATAGAATGCTTTAAAATTTTGTGTCTCATCTCCCATAGTGTTACTCTTAATGCCTGGAAAATTTCAATTTGCTAAAGCGAAAAAGTCATTTTAATATTGATCCCTGATCGCCTTAATAGAGAAATTGCCATTTTTGATCAAAAATTCATCAATGCGTCACGCTTTAAAATAAAATTCTGGTTTATTTATCAGAAAACCAACAAAAAAGCATACAACCCATATGGATTTCACAGCTCTAGCGCAGACAGTCTTTTAAATGACAAACAGATTATCAGGACATCACTAAAGATAAACATGATTCAGATTAAATTCTATTCATAATCTTTTACCATCTGAAATATCTGTTAATCTTATAGATGGCATAAGAGATTGTAAGATTAGATAAGATAAAAAATGATTCTGATAATATCTTAGATAGTAAATGGATCAGATTCATTGATAAAAAGTTTAGTGATTACATATCCGAAAGCTTTGAGAGGAAATTTTAATTTTTGTAGTCATACCTATAAGCAACAAAAAAAAAACGAGCACACACACACACACACACACACACACACACACACACGCACGCACACACACACACGAACGCACACACACACAGCTGAACTGATTTCTCAAAAACTCTCTAAAGATATCCTCCTCGCATAAAAGTGTGGATATTGGGCAAGGTCGTAATTATCACGAGTGCTCATATTCTTATTTCAGAGTCTCCACCTCAGAGGTATGCGTTTCTCAATGAGCAAAAACCGAACCAGCATATAAATTGCTTAGAATTGGCGAACAACAGTTACAAAATATCTATCTTTGGCGTGAATCCAGCTGTGTTTTTTTTGGCGCAAAAATTATCGGCAAGTACACGAAAATCGAATATGTGTTTTAAAATCCTTTTTTTTTTTTTCATGACTGATTGAAACCAAAGTGTAGAAAACATCAAGTGTAGTCGCAAGATCACTTATTAAATTTTATTTATACAATTCATTCTTTTTACTAATTGTTTCTATTGCATGTATACGAAAATATAGACAGATAGATGTTTAGTCCTTTGACAGATGGGGTTAGAAATTCGACGTATATCCATACTTTAGATATCTAAGTATCATATTTTATCGATACAACTTTCTTCGGTTTGTAAATTCTAGGAAACTTGTATGCGGATAGCCAGATAGACCGACTTTTTCCAAATGGATTTGATAGAAATTTAGAGTTGTGGTATGAAGACAATATACCAGACTTCACCCTTTCAGTTCAAAGAATTTTTGAGTGATAGAGTGTACTTTTCAGTTCGTAAAACAATATCACCAAAGAAATTTGGCGAAATTCTACATTATTTGAGGATTTTTCGCTTGCACCCGCTTAACGGAAAAGTACTTGTTAGACATATCGATAGATTGAGTGATAGACATCCGCAGATAGACATAATGCCAAAGATGTGCTGTTCAGATTCGGGCAGTGCTGCAAAGGGGAGTTAAGTTAAAATTTCGAACTTAAGTTAAAATTTTTACAGCCCTTTTTCACAGTTACCAGACAGAAACGATGCTATTCAATCACTTATTTATTAAGTGAAAATATTACATATTAGATATTTTCTACCATTTTTATTTAAAAATTAACCATTTCCTACTTCTGTATTCGTTTATAACTATTGTTTTTAAATTTGAATTTTAAATAAGTAGAATTTGATTCTGATCTCCTCAGCGGTTATCCAATCTGCGAATAAACTAGTCAATTATCCAGAATACTTAAATAAAAACACCATATTTCTAACAAATAATATTCTTGTATTATCTATACCAGTGTTTCTCAAACTTTTAGACATTGCGACCCGACTTTTAGACTAAGCATTTTGGCGGCTCCCCCCCCTAAAGTTTTAACTCTGTCTAAAGTTTTGAGAAGGATTTATAAAAATTTACACGTACTCAAGAGTTAGTAGAGTATGTGCCGGTTTTTGGCGCCACATCCCTTGACACTTCATCTTTCTCTTTACTAATATCATCTCATCTCGAAGCTTTGATCGAACAGTTTACAGATTACATTCCAGTTAAGGATATGAGTGGGGTTGTGTGGATAGTCAATCCGTTCAGTGAGCAAGCCTTAACAAAAGCTGAGCTAAGTGCCCTTCATCATGATTAATTGATAGAGATTTTAGGAGATCGGTCAGCTAAAGTAACTTTAACATAACTTATATCGACAAATTTTGGATACGTATTAAAAAAGAATACCAAGAACTGTCCACAACAGCATTAAAAACTTTGATGTTATTTTCTACACATTAAAACTGCGCGCAAGGATTCTCCATAATGATAAATTTAAAAACAAAATCAAGAAATAGGTTGACACTGGAGAATGATATTGTTTTGTGTGATAAAGCTCATTCCAGACATTAAAAAAATGGTTAATTCCAAACAAGCTCATGAATCCCATTAACTAATAAAGAACAAAAATCAACTTGAATGTGTATTAAAAGCCTTTATGTGTACTCTTTTTTTTAAATGAAAACTACAGCAATAAATTAATTTTCTTTAAACTCTTTTTGCACATCTCGCCCCCCGGACACATCCTGCGACCCCCTTAAGAGTCACGACCCACCTTTTAAGAACCCCTGATCTATACAGCATGTTGTACTAATCTAAACACCGTATCCAGCAATGAATACAGTCACCTTACTTGATTTTTTTTATTAATCTTATATCAATATTATATTTATAAGCCAAAAATTGATAACAAATAAATTAAGTTACGAAATTGGAAGCAATACAATTGCTATGAGTTCGTAAATTGCAATTTTGGCAAATACGGCGAAGTTTTCATTGATTTATGAAGCTGGATTTTACGTGTTACTAAAACGTCATATCCCTAATTACATTAAAATATATTATCTTTTTTCTTGATATTCTCTATAATTTATTTCTAACCATCTATTTGATAAAATGTTAAAACGTTATTAGCATTCTGATAAATAGACATTACATCAATAAATAAACATAAGAATTCGAGTTCAATTTGTCAAGAATCAACTATATTCAAGAGCGTGTTTTCGATTGGATTCGCGTTTCTTGGGCTGCGTGTTCGAACCTGCCAGCCGAAGATTCTCTGAGTGTGGTAGACGTTCAATCTGTCATGGTCACAAAGTTTTTCACGTGGAGATTAATATCACAGAGGGTAATGAGTCAGAGGTCATCGTTCTCTGTTCCAAATCTAAATTGCGATCTGTGGATGAATGAATGAAATGCGTGAATAAAGTCCACCCGGTAAAAAAGGTTTGTGACGTTTGTGAGCTAGAATTCAGACTTCTTCCCACGAATGCTCAGTAGTCCATATCTTCAGAAGCTACTGCATCCATCCTTCCGTTGTAAAGCGAAACACGAGAAAAACAATTGTAATTATTTATTAAAAAGTAACTAAAATAAATTTTTTCCTAATTACCTAAGTAGGAATCGATTTTAAATTTTTTTTTTCGTATTACTTGCTCTGTAGAAGTTTTTGTAAAATCCTAGACCTCTCTAGAAGCACTGCTACCTCGAACTTTTTTCAGTCTTATTACAACCTATAATAAGCATATGATCACTAGCAAACTTTTCAATAGTCATCAAATATAACGACTCGTTTATATGAAAAAAGATAAACAAGAAAATATTGAAATTCATTCATATGTTTATACAAAAGCTATCTTTTTTATATTTTGTAAGTCTTCTTAGTGGATATTTAATTTCAACAACTCAACAAAATAATAAGTCATTTAGGTGTAAGAGGAGGGATGAATACAGAAAAACCTCACAAAGATTTATCATTTATACTGATTTTTTTAAAATTCAAATATTTCTTTGCCAGTGTTTTGCCTTTCACGTTCAGGGCTAATGTAGTATATAGATTCATTTACTGTCTTCATATACATACGCGTTGCCACTCCACTGAATGAAAATATTAAAAGCAATTCCCACGAGCTAGATGTCAGACTTCTACTCTCGGGTACTCAGGGGTTTATACACTCAGTAGCTATAGTCCTCCTCTTTCCGTTGTAAAGCGAACGCGTCATCATATTACACTTTAAAAATTTTATTTTTAAATAGATCTATGAAGCGCGGTGACCCATTCAAACGAAAAATCGTCGTGAAGGGAATCTGTTGTACGTTGTATCTGTCAGGGCAAACATCCTCCCGTTGGTGTGGTGTGGAAAGGTGGGTGCCGACTCAGGTACCATCCTCGTCATCTTACTGTGGTTTAAAATTGCGAGGTCCACTCCAAAACAGCCCTATGGTTGTTTTAAACCGGGACTTTAATATAACAAAGCTATTCTAAACTAAACACCAAGGAAATAGAGAAAAAAGTATCGCGGTGATTAAAATAAATAAAAAAGAATTGACGAATCATCAATGAAAAAAAAACAATTGTGAATGCTTTAAAAAAATCCTTTCTTTATAAAATTATATGAGAAAATCGAAGCGGGTATTATATATGTGTGTGTGGAAGGAAGGGGGAACACCTGATTTCCTTCGATATTTTTTGTGTTAGTTTTATTTTTAAACTGTTTTAAGAACTTTTTGAAGTAGTTTGTCCTTTATAAATAACCAGATTTTAATAAGAACTATTTAATTAAATGGCAAAAAATGGAAAATATGATTCATGTGCCTACTTTGTGTGTGTAAAAAATAAAGTTAAATCAAATGGATTGTTATAAAAATCATTATATTAATTTGTGATCTAAATCTTACACCAATAAGCTTGCCTTAATTTGTTTGAAATTATATCCTACTTTTATGCAACATTGCCAAATTGCATAACATTATGAATTGAAAGCAGCTCCAATGTTATACTTATAGATTTCAATTTCCTCTCTCTTTATTATTTAGTTTATAAGAAAGGTTTTTTGTTTGTTTGTTTATTATAAAGTGGAAAAAGAGCTCTATTAAGGTCTTAAGAAGATACATTTTTCTTCTTCTTTCTTTATGTAAATATGTATGTATTTCTTTATGTAAAAACTTATCGAACACATTCTATGACCTGAAATTGAACTATTTTAAAAATCTTTGTAGCAATATTGATAATTTTAAGAATGATGAATATTCTTAGATATATTTCGTGCCTCTTTATGCATTTTTTTTTCATGATTCTGCTGTGTTTTAAAACTGTTTCCTTGTATCTCAAACTGTTGTCTTAGAAAGAGATCATCAATATTTCAAACTCTTAAGATTTAACAGTTAAACAGGAAGTAATCTCAGGAAAAATTATTATGCAGGGAATACAAATGAGCTGCGAATCTACATTTTGTTGTTAACCAGCAGTATTTTTAGACGACGTTTTAACCAGTTTTTGAAACCGGAAAAAAATTCTTACGTAGATTAATTAAAACTTTTTTCTCAGTTTTTTTAAATAAAGAAATCGGAGTTTAAGTGTTAGAGTAGGATAATTTTCACTGTTATAACAGCAGCATTAAGAATGAGTTTTTTAAAATTATTTTCAAAGCTTACAAATTCAATTACTTGGTATCTTTATTTAAATTGATGGATGTGTATTTTTATTAGTGTTCAATAGATATTAACTTAGAGCTATCAAACTTGCATACTTTAGAAGATAAAAATATGCACTATTAAGCGATTTTTTTTTTGAAATTTTAATTAAAAAATAATCAAAATTTTGGTAGTTTCCTGTGATTGCTACCGAAAATACTATAGTACCAAAATAATTTTTATATCATATTTAAAATAAAAAAAATTATTATTTCAATGCTACTAATTTTTTCCTATAAGACAATTTTTTAAAAATTATTATTAAGCTTATTTTCTGACAAGTATACATAAGCATGCAGGAATTCTAAAGAAATGTTTAAAATATCATAAATTTTAGTAAAACATTTAAGAATTTTGAACAACACCAAATTTATTGATTAATATCTGTCTTAAATTTGATGATATCTTTTGTTGTTACTTAACAATTTCAATTACCATCGATATTAATAAGAAAATTAATGGAAAGGGTAAAATAGCAAATTCTCTTTAATATAATTCCTTATTTACAAAGCATGCAAGATTTTTATTTAATTCTGAGAAGAATCTGTAAAGAAATTAATTCCATTTAAAATATAACGTTAACATAAAGAAAAATGTTATATTTTATAGTGCTTTATATTAACAATTAGGTCGTATAAAAGCATTGTAATTATTTTTTACGGATTTTAGAGGGGCTGAAAGAAAATAAGGAAAATGTATCCTAAAATGAATAGAAATGCTTGAGGATTCTGATGTAGTATGAATTATATATCTATACAAATTTAAAACAAAAATATTTTGCTGTAAAAGCTATTCAGATCAAGGTACATAAAATTTTTTAATTAACAATTTTAGTAGCTATTAATAAAGGTATTTAAACCGGTCGTTGTAATTTTTTAATATAAGGAAGAATCTTACCGCTTGTCAAAACTCATTTCACATTAAATGCCTTAACATGTTTGCTGCCATAATTGATGAATGTGATTCGGATCATCTATCTAATCCAATTTTTTTTTGCTATCATTCATTTGTTACAGAGGACTCATCTACTTAAATAGTGGAAATGAACGAAATAGATAACAGCTGTGATACACAGGTGAGTCACACGGCAACTAACATATTTCACTTTAGAGTTGGGAAAAAGGATTCTTTATAATGTCCCGTTTTAGTTCAAATATGAGTATCGATTTTCTTGCAAGAATATCATAATAGTGGAATGAATGAATTTTTTCTTCACCAATAAAAACTCTGAAAAAAAAACACATCACGCACATGAAAGGGAAAATGGTTTATTTTCAAAATAAATCTGGATAACTGGATAAAATAAAACTCATGATAATACAAGAAAGTACAGTGAATACATGTAGATAAGAATCATGAACTGAAGTCAGGCAATGGAATTATAAATGAAGGCAGACTTATCATTTACCCAGACTTTTTTCTCACGTGTATTGTCACGTGATTAACGAAACAAGAGCTGTCTTCTTATCAAAACAGTGTCAAGTAATGGAATTTTAAATAAGGGTTCAGACCATTGGCTCTAAAATCTCTGAGTCACATTCTAACTGCATACAGTAATTCTTGATGTCAAAAAATGTTTCATGATTATATAAACAAACTTGGTTTAAATATTTTCGAAACAAAAACTCAATTTTATCTCAATAATAATGCAATCAATTAAAAGTAATGCGTTTAGTTATCGAATAAACAATCTATATGCCTAACTTGGAGAAAAATTATCTAGTTCTATATAAGAAAATTGTTCTTGTTCTTGTTCATAAATCTTTTGTTTCAATACAGAGAAAATCAGCAAGCTCTAAGATTCCTTTACAATATTTTAATAGAATAAATGTTTTTAGTTTAGAATAAGAATTAATTCATTATTTTCTTGGCTGGGGATTAAATATAAAATTTCGCTAATCAATTATTTAATCTTTTTTCTAATGGATGGTCCAGAGATAGATAAATATTACACTTGTCCCCCGGAAAATAATTAGAAAAAGAAATAAGCTATTTCTCTTCAACTTTTTCGTATTTTTCTACAACATATCGTTACTTGTGTTTAGTTTCGTCTTATGCTATAAAAATGGAGTTTGCATTTTGAACCATTTTTTTCCTTCGAGTTCAAAATTTAATACAGATCGATAATTTCAGTAACAATTTAAGAAATAAAATTTCACTTACCAAACCTTTAGAGTTTTTGTATCATATAAGCATAAATACACAGATCAGTAATTTTATAATAAATAATTTTAAAGATTTGAATAAAACTTTAATAAAATTATACAATTTTGTTGTTAAAATATCGTTTGCTAAATTGCATTTTTGAATTTTAATATTCACACATTCATGAACCGTCCGCGGATAGATTAAACCAAAACTGTATAAAAATTTATAGTTTTGGCTTCATGACCATATGTTAAATTTCATTCGTTTTTGCATGGAACTTTCGAGTCACCTCTCACAGACATAGATAGATATAATTCAAGAAATAGTTTCTTCCAGATTCCTAGAAGTGAATTACTTCAATACATTTTTAGTATTACTCTTTATTTAAGTGAAAATAAAGAATAATTATGAACAAAATTATAGCGTTGTTTTAGGAAAAAAATAAGCATGACGTCATCTTGGAGCATCATAAGTCAAAAACACAATAATGACAAGCAATTTCTTTACAGAATTGCCTATGACATGATGAATTCAGAAGACAGTACAATAAAATAAACTAAAATAGTTATGAAAGCGAGGTCAAAACAAAAAATATTATAGATTTATCTCGTTTATTTTGCTTCGTGAAATAATATCGTTTTCAGAGCTGCCAAAAATAAACTTTAAACAACTGAAAATAAACAGATGGTTAAAAACAAAAGGGAAAAGTACAGTGAGATTAGAAAATTTGTATGAATATTTGAGAATCATCATTTGGATTTCAAATAAGATAGACGAACATTAAGCAAATAATAATTTAATTTAGATAAAATGTTTATCCTGTTTCTTACTACGAATATGTGAGGAAAGATTAGAAAGAAATATTTCACTTATTAACTCAAAGATTGGAAAAAGGCAACAAAAATTAGAATACAGAAAGTAGGAATTCTTAATTTCTCAAAGAAAAATGAAATTTCTTAATTTAATAACTTATATTAGCTGTTTAAAATAAATTTTATTAAAATGACACTTGTTTGTTTTATTCGATAATACTTTATTTTTCTCTATAATAATCAAAACATTAAAGTTTAAAATTCGAAATGCATTAACTTACCCTTGTGACTATCGTTGCCCCAAGTTACTGATGAGATAAATTTTCTAAAGGCTGGATATAAACTCTTACTTTTATAAGTATGAATTTGATAGAAGATTTTAAATGCTAAAATTGTTATTCAAATCCAGAACACCAACTTCATTTGAATGGAAGGGTTTAGATAATATTTAAATTATTGTATCTGCATTAAATAAAAATAAATTGAAGGGCAACTTTATTTTTGTTTTTCTTTAATGTAATGATGGTTTCTCAAAAATTTCATTCAAAATACAAGGATTTGTAATCTATATTTTTTCAATACAATCAATGATCTTACCCACTGAAATAGAACTGACTCAATAAGTACAATTCGCAGCAATTAATATGACGCAATCAAAGCATTGTTTTAGCTTTCCTTAGCCTGATTACGATTTCCACTAACATAAATCTAAATTTAAAAGAAGAAAACTTTTCGATATCTGAAGATTTCAGTGCATTGTGATTGCATAAAGTTTGCTAAGGACAACTAGAATGAAAATGAGTGAAGTTAAACATTCTATATTTCATCTTGTTCAGAATTTGCAGCTATCCGTTCATTGAGATTATGCAACTATAGAATGATTTTATTCTTTTTTTGGGAGGAGGAAATTAAATTTTCGTACTGTGATCTTGATGATCTTATTGATTCAAAGATGAAAAGCGTTTTTTTTAAAAATCAGTTTCAGAATTCGGAAGACCAATGGCCTTTCCATTAATTCTCAAATTCCATAAAAAAAAGTTCATAAAAAAAGATTTCTCGGTTTTAGATCATATTTGTTGCAAAATCCGTTAGAGAGCATATACAAATAACTTATAAATAGAGAAAAAAAATCGATAGTATTATCAGCTCTAAAAAATCGAAAATATAGAAATCCAGAAATTAGTAGCGTATTAGTGCAATCTTTTCTAATCTTTTTTTCCTCCCATTTTTAAATATTTATGTTTTGTTCTTGTATTTATATGTTTTTGTTCACTTTTGTGTTTTTAAATCCAATTCGCTTTAACATTCGTTAAAGCGAATTATTTAAGTATGATTTCCTTATTTTTATTGTTATGTTTTTTAATCAATTTTTCAGGTAATGATTCCCAAAAGAGAATAAAAATAACAAAAATATCATTTTAAATTCATTATTGGGAATATGGAATCACAAAAGTTCACTTTTGAGTGATTGCGTTCCTATAGAACTTTAATTAAATTGACTGGACTTTAATTAAACTTTAAACTGTGAGCTTTAATTAAATTAATCAATTAACTATCAATGAAGATCAGATTACAATAATGTATTACCATTGAGTATACATATATGTAAAAAAACTTTAAATTCTAGCATATAAAGAAATTAATGACAATCGATTCCAATATTCTAACTTAAAAAAGCAAACTGGGTGAAATAATGCGTTTCATAATCATGCAAACTATTAAAATTCAATGAATTTTTCTTCTATAGAAGCAATGTAATATAAAGTAAAGAGAAAGATTTTCAAAAGAAATATTATTTTTATATAAGGAGAAAAGAATTTCCTTTAAAGAATACCTACATTACTAAATCGGAAAAAGAAAAGGAAAAAAATTACTTGTTTTAGAATTTTTGAGAATTTATTTTGGTGCCAGATTTTAGGAGGTGAACTGAAACCGCTTTCATCCAAAAACTTTTATTCTACCTTATATCTGAAAAATAAATAAATAAGTGAAAAATCAATTAATTATTAAAAAATTGGAAGAAATTCGGCGAAAATAATTTTTTTATGAAATGTTTTGAAAACGCAAGATTTTTTTTCAGATTATTATTTACCAATTTTGAAGAATATGAAAGAAGAATGCTCTGTGCAAGGTTGAAATATTTCACGAACCTCAGAAGAAAGTTCGCAGCTGACAGTTTAAGAAATTATATATTAAAGTATTTATTGAAATTATTTCGTTATTAAATAATTTATTTTTGAATATTTTTAAAATTAATTTTACTTAAATATTCTTTTAAAATGTTGATAATGTTTTAAAGAAATTACTTAAATTGAGTTCCGCAGCCTTTTATCGAAATTAATGGCTATTTGTTCCATTTTATTTATTACTTTATAACGTAAACACTGGATAATTTAATTTGTAAAACTAAAAAAAAGCTAAAGATGTGTAAATCCATAATTCTTAAGCAATTATTTTTTTAAGCATATACATATATCTATTGTTTGAATCAAAATCGATAATTTTATTTTCAATTAAAAGAAATAAGAACTGATCAAATAGTTAGTTTGGGCAAAAGAAAGAAAAAAATTGTTGGCAGTGTTCCGCTTTCGACTTTCAAACTCTTCCATTATTACATTTGATTACGCATGCATATGAAATGTCTCTTGAACTCACGTGAGTTTATAATCAAAATTAATTTTATTTAATGTGCCATGCAATCAAACAATTAGTATCTATAAAAGATTCTTTGATTTCTTGTATATTCATGTTCCTACTTTGAACAGTTTAATTATATTTACGAGATGCAAATGCATTTTCAAATAATAGTTTTATTTCTGCATCCGAATTATTTCTCCAATTTAGTATCAATATAGAAATCACTAATCCTTACGAACAAGAAATGAATTACGAAAGAAAATCGCGAGAATTTTACTTTTAATGCTTAAAAAATCCAGACGAACAAGAAAAAAATATATAATGAAATTTGTATTCTAAATTTCCATCTCCGTTTCCAGATGGTATACAGGACATTCTGATTGGTTTAAATGTAGAGCCAGGTGCAAAAGAAGCATTTAACCAATTAATAGCAAACGATTTGCGTGTTCGCTTTACTTTTAGAATAGTTTTCCACGAGGATACTTTTTGAATTATCGGTTGTTGTTGTTGTTGTTGTTTTCCATTAATAATTATTTCTTACAGAACTGAACAAATCAGTTTCTTTTAATCAAACTTATCAATTTATCTAAAAAATTACATGTTATGGTATATTTAGATATAATGAAATTAAAAGCTTCAAGTCAGAATTTAACTTTAATTTTCTGGTCAAGGCATTAGGAAAATGTTTGCTCTTCCGTTAACTGTCAAAAACGTAATAATTTCGTTTTTTAATCTCAGCGCCTGAAGCTTTGTTAGTTTCATAATGTTTGAAAGAAATTAAAATTTAAATATGCTGTATTACAATAATGTTTCAAAGCATTTAAAGAAATAAAAAAATGTTCATGTGCAGTATGTTGATGGTATACTTAAAATCAAAGGTTCTCCACTTCCTGACTTTACTATTGTTGGAGGAAAAGTGGCATGGTGAGTACAGTTACGCAATAAATTTTGCAGTGCCAAATTACTCTTAGAAATGCAGTACAAAATTTAGTACAGTTTTATCTAAAGTAAGAATAAAAAGAAGATTAAAATCAAATCTGCTATGCATATTTCAATGTATCATGCCAAAACATAATTTCTTAAACGGCTCCGCACCACGTGATCGTTCAAGTTAAATAGTATTTTTATTCATTTTAATGGTTTCATTGAATGAGTCACTTTAGTATTGGAAACGATCCAAAAAACTTTGTCTCGCATTTATTGTATAAAAAAATATCGCATCTTCTATTTATTTCATCTCATAGTATTCTCTATTTATTTCATTCATATAATCCCGAACTCAAAATGAAATTTTTCTAGATTTTCTTTGCTGCAGTCATTAACTTTTTTTTGTTAAATCAGAGCTTTTGTAAGGATGATGGCAACGCGCTATTAAAATATGATTTTTTGAGAGGCTCGTGCAGATAATAAAATTTCGATTTTTTGCCCACGGTTTTCTTTATTTTTCGCCGACAGATTTTTGTTGACGCTCATTCCCAAAATAGCATCATGTTCTGACATGATAAAAACAATAGAAAAGAAATAGAATACATGAATAATATTACTTGAATGTGGCTTGCTTCATTTTACTTACATATATTTTAGTCTATGAATCACACAAAGAGAAAGTTTTGTAATTATCAAAAATGTCAAATTTCAGATTTTTTTTTTTTTTTTTTGGAAGCTCTGAGTTTTAAAATTAAGAGAAACCGGAACTACTTTTTTGGAATTATATTTGTCTCAGTACATAATAATTTTAAAATTTTTAGGGTTAGATGTATGAAACTTGATACATGATCTTTACGCTAAATGTACAGATTTTCATATATTATCATCTGTATGAGAACAAATGATAGTGATAACTACGAAACATAAATAAATAAAATGTATAATTTTAAGATCTACAATATTAATTTATATCAAATTTTGATCCACAATTAACTATTAGCTGTCTGTCAGTCTGCACATTCTCATGCATGGAAATGCGATAACTCAAGAATGATGTGAATTGAATGAATGAAATTTAGCATTTGAATTTTGCTATTCAAATTGTAGTTATAGAACAAATTTGAATTTCAGTTGGTTGGAAAAAAACATCTAAAAACATAATCAGACAAGAAGCAAAACGTTTATTGTGAGAATAAAAATTTGGGCATTCTACATTCTCGACCTTACAAGATTAACAACTTTTAAATAGGAGGAATAAAATATTTTTATTAGGAAGTATACAAGAAATCTTCGGGAAGACCATCCCATCTGATTTAAATTGTGTTTATTTATCGGGTATTCTGTTTCGTTCAGAAGACATGTTTGCTTTTCTTGATGGTGCATTAGGTCATGAGAGCCCTAGTTATTAGTAATTCTTTTATTCTAAAAGTATTGGTAATTCGTTTGCCTTCTAAAGCTTAAATGTTCCTTTGTCCAAAATATTGAAGAGTCTTTTTTATCAATATTTTTTTTAGTTGTTTAAACTCGATATTTGTTGTAAGCTCGATATCTTTCTAAATATCGATTTTCTTACAAACCATAGCATGCTTATTATTTGGCGCTGGTTTACTTTGAAAGGTTTCCAGTTTTTCGATTCGGATGTTCGGTTACTATGGCAAAGATGGACGATCCGTAACCAATTAATAGGGATCTGCATAATAATTTTACATAAAAATAACTTAATACTTCTTGTAAATTTTGATAATCTGATCCATTAATTGGAAATAACTTTAATTTAATATCTTTGTTGATTTTTTTGGTGGGGAGTTATTAATATGTCCCAGGTAGCACAGTCTGTTGCACAATGTTGTTGTTTTTACTTATAGCACTTGCCATGGATAAGGCCCTCTGATACATCAGCAGATTTTAAGCCGGAGATATACGTCTCTTGTTTTTTACAAGTAGCGCCACCTAGGACCAAGAGTACGACTTAGCTACACACACGTCACAACCCTTTTTAGGGGGCGGACTACATTCACGCAAATTCATTCATTCATCTGAGATCGTAATTTAGACCTGGAACAGAGTACGATCACCCCTGCCCCAGTAAATTACTCTCGATATGGAGGACTTTGCGATCACGCACAGATTTAACGAGCGCCAATCGCCACACACACGGGGATTATTTTGGCCGGTGAGCTTCGAACCCGTAACCTAAGGAGTACGAGTCCAACGCTCTACCAACCAGGCCATCCCGGCCCTGTTGCACAATATTATATAATATTGTGAGAAATCATATAATATTAAAACCATATTCTACATTATTAAACAGTATTACGAATATTAATCAATGTCATACAATATTGTACAATATTTGTGTGTTACTAGGGGTAAGATGGTTGCCAAATTTTTTCCAGGAAATGATGTTTCTAAGAAGCGTGGAAGGAAAAATAGGAAACTAATTTACCTTTGTAAATGTTCATCTACATTTCTCATTGCATTGATTTTTTTTTTAAAAAAATCACTTGTACCTGAAAAGATGGACAAATGTATATCATCCGTCCAGGATTACGTTCAAATTTGATAGAGATCTATAATTTTTGTATAAAGGCCATATACAAAATTTCATCCTTCTAATTCAAAGCGTTTTTGAATTGTTTTTGTCACAGACATACATCGCATAGTTCTAAAAGTATGTTTTTGGAATTCAGGGAGTTCTAAAGCGTGGAGATTTGGGAAAATCTCGATCTCGAATTTTTTGACGATTACAATGTTTTCGATTTGCATATTTCGCATGCGTGAAAGTAAAAACGAAGATTCGAACAATATTACCACATTATATTATTTGATGATTTAGTTCGAGGATAGATAAGGAACGTGCAGCATTCTCTACTACTAATAAAAAATGTGTACGTTGTGTGCATGTCTGTGTGTACGTACGCGTATGTAGATGATCTACAGGATAGTCGCTTTGACTTAGAATTACGCACTCACCACATGTATACTTTTAAAGAATCTGTACCTCACTGTTTTTTTTGAATTCTTATTAATTAAAAATTAAATGAAAGGTTGGCATAATTTTCAGAATATTGCAGCACATCATCTTAAATAACCTTAATTATCTTAAATTGCATTTCATCATCATAAGATCCAAAAAATAAAATATCTTTTTTTATGATACTAATTTGATAGTCGTTCAAATTTTTCTGGAACTTGAAAAAATTTTTAAAGATATTTTTTAAAGTTAATTTTTAACAAACATTATTGTTTTGAAGTTCAAACCATTTTCATTGGTTTTTCAAATATAGAATCATGTGATTTTCTTACATCATTGAAAACTAAAAAAGAAGAATTTTGTTAATTAATTATCTTTGCAATTTAAAATGAAACAATAGCATCGTCAAAGTCAGAAGATGGATGAACCAGACATTTGTATTTTCAATACATGTCTCTATTAAAAATACTCACGTGCACAAAACATAGAACAAGTGTCAGACAAGTAAAAGAACACAAATTTTATGACAGATTCATAGGCATGAAAATATATCTGTACGTTTTAATTGGAATTAAATATAATAATTGCCTCAGCAATCAGCTGGACACAGAAAATGACTGCAAAATAAAGTAAAATGAACATTTGGCAATATATACATCAGATGTAGCTAAAAGCGTCTTCTAGACAAAAGTAATGGATGTGTACCAATGAACGAAGTTGGTTCGATCAGGGAATAAGACAGGGAACTTGCTCATTCCAAGAATAAGTAATAATGTCAGTGTTTCGACTCATTTTGAAGAATCGTAAGGATTTTTTTAAAACTAAAGAAGCAGATATGTGTTCAGAATCATTTTGAGGATATTCAAAATCTTCAATGGTGAAATGCAGTGAAAGAAGTGATTATTTGTGATAGACTTTTATATTTGCTGTTAAATAAGCGTTTAGTGGTTTATCGATATGAAAGGATAGAATGGTATATGAAACGACTACAGCTATTATTTCTCTATGAGTAATACAGCATACCTCATATTTTTCAAAGTACTCTTAAATTAGTGAAATTGTTATTAAGTATAGCATAATAGTATTAATGTAATGAAAAATTCTAAGAAGAAAAAGTGCAATGTCGCATAATATTATGTATACATATATTTTTATAAATTTTATATCCGAAATAACTAAAATAGAGTTTAAAAATTCTTGCAACTGCTCGTTAGATACTGGAATCTACAATTATTAAAAATATAATCATTTCCTTTTTCGAATAATCAAAAAATTATAATATGTTTTGCTTTTGAGGATCTTAAAGATAGTAGCGAAATGTTTTTAGTGTTTACACACTTTGTGTAAACTTGGTGTATAAAGTCTTTTGTTCGTATTAGTTGATTTTGAATCGATCATTTTCAGCGAAAACAAAATATAATTATCACGTCTTGGTCAGAAAAGTTACTCTATCACATGAATACTCTACTCTAATGAATCAATGGATTTAATAGAAAACCAGCGGTATTAGTCTCTACAAAATTGTCCCATGCACTCTTTGATAAAGCTTTTATACCACCGAACGCCTGAGTAAAATCTCGGCTTCGGAACCAAAAGGTTTCAGGCTCTAGATCCGATTCCACCGAAGAACAGTCTGGTGCACGCTAAATCTGTCAGGATCAAACGCTCTCCTACTGGAGTAGTGTGACAATTTGGCGAGGAGGCCAGCTCAGTTGTCGTTCTCATTATCTGACCGCGATTCAAAATTAAGAGGCCAATCCCGAAATAGGGCTAGTGTTGATTTAAAGCGCGAGTTAATATAACTAAATTAAAGATCAGAGGATACATTGCACGAGATTGTATACGCAGAGCCTGATTAAAGCAGGGATATAGTACTGACTAGTCAGGGGTACAGTTGCCCTGAGCCCCCACATCAGAAGAGGACCTCCCAAATTGAATAGAAAGTTTCTTTTACTTTTCCTTCTTTTATAAGTTTTTTAAAAATATTGTTACAAGCGAGCGGAACGCACACCAAAGGTGAAAACGTTGGCGGCGCTACACAGGATGCTCCACGCCAGCCGGGTTGACTTGGCGGGAAGAATGTTCTGGTAACCCCGAGTCAATTCTGGTTGAACTGCGTTTTCTCCCGGCGCTTTCTCCTGGGTATATAAGAGACGGGCTGCCGCTTTTCGGGGTGAATCTCTCAAAGAGAAGCGTTTCGCTTTACTCACGGAGTTACGCTTGTTGTTAGTGAGCTGTGTTTGCGTTTGCTGTTAACGCTGTGTTATTGAGCTCGCTGTGCTTTACTGTTGCTGTGCTATACTATAGCTGTTTTGCAAACTGTGTTTATTTTGCGTAAGACTTGCATTTACGCTGTAAGTGACTGATTATTGCTGAATTGTGTTTTCTGAAGTTTTACCTTTTCAAGTCATCCTGTATATACCTGTAAATAGCTGTAAATAAATTTGTTTGTGCTGTCCTCAAATAAAGTCCATTCAATCCGAACCCGCTACGCTAAAAACGTAACAATATCAATACAGTGCAAAATCTGTCAGTTATACGTTAGCTTCTTCAATAATCTATCGTATGAACACAAAAATCTATGTTTCATAAATCTATAGCTTTCTAGGGCGGGATTCAGCTATTAAGGGGGACACAATTGGTTAATAAAAAGCAGAGGGAGGTCCCCAAAAGCAGAGGGAGGTCCTAAGCCCCAATAAGGCTAAGTCGGGCCTAATTGTGTATACGAAAAATTTACCCCTGGCTTGAATGAAGCATTTTTACTGCATCCATCGTATCATTCTTGGACTTAATCTCTGGCATAAAGATAAAAGTATCTGAAAATCGAATTTGTGTATTAGATACATTTTTCTCAATCGATTAAATCGAAGTTTTAGCATATCACTCCACTTAAAGTAACAAAATCCTTTACCAGATTTGATATCCTTAAATCCCACCGTTTCTGAATTAACACGTTTGTATGATTTTGAAAACACAAACATTCAGAGAGTCAATCAGTAATTGGATTTGACTCAATATTTGACAAGTGTTCACAATATAGATTATAAATCTGTGTACAGAATCTTATCTGCCTAGCTCTCTTCGTTTTGTAACTACAGTGTTGACTTATATTCCAATAACCGAACAGAAGGATTTCCCTTGAATAGTTTTTACACAAAATATAATAGAAATCTGCATTTTGAATGTAAAGACTGTATACCAAATTCCAACAATCTTGATCAAAGTGTTTTTGAGTTATCTTTGTCCAGATAGACAAGCCTTTTTCAAAAAAGTGTTTTTTCGAAATCAGGGAGGTTTAAAAATGGGGTGAATCGTCAAAATCTCGAGTTTGAATTCTCTGACATTTACTATAATTTCTCTATACTATGTATAATAGAGAGTAATAAAGAAAATAAACGATTAAAATGAAATCTGCTATGCATATTTCAATGTATCATATCGGAACATCATTTCTTGAACGGCCAAGCACCACGTGCTCGTGCAAGTTAAATTATATTTTTTATTCATTTTCATTGTTTCATCGAATGAGTCACTTTAGTACTGCAAACTATCCAATAAAAAACTTTGTCTCGCATTGATTGTTCAAAAAAAATATCACATTTCCTATTTATTCCATTTCATATAATCGAGTGCTCAAAACGACATTTTTCTAAGTTTTATTTGCTGTAGTTATTAACTTCTTTTTTTTTAATCGGAGCTTTTGTAAATGGGATTGCATCACGTTATTAAAAGCTGATTTTTTGAAATACTCGTGCAGATAATAACCTTTCAATTTTTCACCGACAGATAATTTTTTTTTATTTTTCTTCTACGGATTTTTGTTGATGTCAAAAACCTCATCCTAAAAACAACATCATGTTCTGACATGATAGTACTGTAAACAATGTAAAATGGCTTTTAACTGAGATATTCCCGATACCCTTTTTATTGGAATAACTGATTGATTCCGATTACATAAATATATATATTTTAATTTTAAAGTCTTAATTTAAAAACCTTCCATTCTTTGAATAACATTGTGGAAGTTTCTTACTCTTTTATTTCCTATTTCAATATATTGTATTCTTTATTTGTACTTTTAAAAAAAATTATTTTCGTTTATCTTCTAAATAAACTGAATTTTCAATGTAACAAGTCAGTCAATGTGTATTACGAGCATCATTTCATAATTTTAATTAGAGATAGTCCAAAATGTCTTTTTTTATCCCGCTAATAATTGTTTTCGATTCTTTTACAAATTAGATATTTATAAATATTGCAAATATGATAATAGAAATAGCGTATATAAAAATGAAGATTTCAGTGAGGAAAAGCATTTATAAAAAGTGTTTAGTGAAAAGTAAATCATGTTTTGAAGGGAAAAAACATACTAAAAGTAATTTTGGTTACCTAAATGAAGAGTTAGATAATCTATTTAAATAGATGTGGAGAAAATTATTGTGAAAAAAAATGTGTACAAACAATAGTGAATGAATGCAGTATTTTAAAATAAATTTATTAAATGAAAATCTAGTGGATATAAAGCATAGCAATATTTAATCCGAGGAAAGATATTTTTTTAAAAAAAATCATTGGAGAAGGGTTATGATTATTTCAGGAGAATCATTGAAGATTGATTTTAATAAAATTCATCTCTAAAACCTTTTGTGGGGGAAAAAAAGCTGAATAAAAGCACAATTAAAATTTTATTCTCTAAAGTTTTAGGATGATTTGAATTAAAATCGTTCTAAAACGTTGTTTATGATGATTTACAAGAATAATGAATTAATATATTTATAAGAATAATTGCTATTGAATACAGCGAATTTTGAAAGAATAATTTTAATAAAAAGCATAAAAAAAAGAAAAATAATTTCAATAGAAAAAGCATAAAAAAAGAAAAATAATTTAACATAACTAGAAATCAAGAGGAAGTACAATCTTCAATCTGTGGTTTCATAATACTTCAAAACTTTTCAGTTCGGAAAAGAAAATGAAATCTGCAATTGCAAATTTCACGTTTTCAAGTGAGAAGATTTTTATTTTGTTACATAAATGTTTGCTGAAGATATTTCAATTTTTAAACTAAGTTATTTTGGGAAGATTAATATATTGATAAATCGAATGCTTTCAATGTTTCAATTCATTTTTCATTCAATGAATTGAGTGTTTTCAATGATTGAGTTTTTCATTCAATGCTTTTTTAAATTTACAGCAACACAGGTATTTAATAGAGTTCATTCTCTTTTAACTCTTAATACAATAATTTTTTTTTCCTTTTTGAGTTGAATGAAGCAAACAACTTCATATTGTTTTTCCACAATATGAAGTAAACCAAAAAACTACATTCAAATAACTTGAATTATTTTTCAATCAAGTTCATTTGCCAGTAGAAGTTACTTCAAAATGCTATCAAGTTAAAGAAAAAATTTCTTCTCTCGGTTTTGAAAAAAAAATTGTAGCCATCTTAATTTTCCTCTATTGTAATAAATTTATATAACATAATGCATCCAAAAATTAGAATTACATTTTTCTATATATTTAGATGGAAAAAAATAAAAAAATAAGAAAATGAAATCTTCTATTGTAAATTTCAAGTTATCATGTGAGAACATTATTACTTTTAACCATTATTTATATTTATTAATTTAAGTCATTAACAAATTTAAACGGTTTGAAATAATCACGGGACTTCCTTATCGGTCTTTATTCCTCTCTCTCTCTCTCTCTCTATATATATATATATGTGTGTGTGTGTGTGTGTGTGTGTG
>JAOUZG010029590.1:689369-713712 GCA_026289955.1 Argiope argentata
ATGATAATTTTTTAAAACTTTCATTTTCAGTTTTCCTTGCTATCAAACACAATCGAGCCATTTTGAGATGAAATAGCAGCTATAATGACATAGTACTCTGTAAGAATTTTAAAAACGCATCTGCTGTCAAAGAAGCATACATAATAATAAAGAAATGCTGGTAAAAGCAGCTCAACCTTTTAAAAACGCATCTGCTGCCAAAGAAGTATACATAATAATAAAGCAATTCAGGTAAAAGGAGTTAAAAATATTTTTTTGCCGGTAAATCTGGGAGACATCAAATCCTCCTAACTAAAACATCATTTTTTCACATGATAAAAAAATGTAAACAAAAAAATAGTTAAGGAGCAATACAACTTCAAAGTAACTTATAGCAATTATAATTCTTTTGTAATTAATTATTGTTGAAATATTTTAAAGCATGAGTTTTCAAAATTTATAATATTTTGCAATATATTACTATTGTTGTACATGATAGCTTGCTTCATGATATAATACAACTAAAATACTATGATGCTACACTTCTGATAAGAGCCCAAGAATCCATAAAGAGATCGACTATAATACTAAAGACATATTTCGGATCTAAAGTCTACAGTAAGAGAGACCAAAGATATTTTTTTAAAGGCAGGTTATTATATTTGACTTTTAAATTAACCATAAGCTCAAAACTCACATTTTTTTCATTGCATGGCAATTTATATTTATTTCTTAACAAATTTCAGACTTCCTTCAATTAGTACCTAACAAAAAAAATTGCAAATAATTTAAGCAATTATGTGAATTTTTTCCTTTAAATTTTCCTTTTTTAAAATTTGATCAGATCCCTCAGGCATATCCGTGCAAAGTCTGCACTACGGGAAAACCCGATTTTCAGGTAAGTTATATCAAATTCAGTTGCTTTGTACAACTGCATTATACCCTTTACAAGTTTCAAGACATAAAATGGTGTCACAGGGGACAATTTGTAGCATCTTTGTTGGGGCTAGTTGTTGCAATAGGCAAATTTGCTCCAAGTTTTAATTTTGTAATACATGCTTTCCGCTTAAAACTGTTATAAGAAACTATTTAAAAAAAAGATCGATAAAGAAATATTCAAATAAGAAACATTCCTATTGGCAGTTAAAAAATGAATAGTCATTGCTCATTGCTTTAAGCGGCTGGCTTGTTTGTAATCGTAAATTGTAATTCTAATTGATATCATTACCTAATTTTATCACTTTAAGGATTATTGAAACAATAGATGTAAATTTCACTAAAGATATGCTTCGAAGATGCTTCATATAAAATATATTAATGAATTATTTTTATTTTAGGTACAAAATAAATTGTATCTAAAGTTTTCTACAAAAAAAAAAAAAAGATTAAAATGAAATCTGCTGTACATATTCCAATGTATCATGTTAGAAATTTCTCGAACACCCAAGCACCACTTGCTCGTGCAAGTTAAATTATATTTTTATTCGTTTCCATCGTTTCATTGAATGAGTCACTTTAGTATTACAAACGATAAAAAAAAGTTGTGCCGCATTTATTGTTTAAAAAAATATCTCATTTCCTAATTATTTCATATCGTATAATCACGTGCTCAAAATGAAATTTTTCTAAGTTTTATTTGTGGTAGTAATTAATTTTTTTAAAAAAATCAGAGCTTTTGTAAATGCGATGGCAATGCGTTATTAAAAGCTGATTTTTTTTTGAGATGCACGTGCAGATAATAAAATTTCAATTTTTCGCCTACGTTTTTTTCCCCTCCTACGAATTTGTGTTGACGCCACAAACCTCATTTCCCAAAATAACATCATGTCCTGACAAGATAAAAAAAAATTCGATGAGTTTTTCGCAGACGAATAGATGTAATTTCAATATTACTTTGTCAGTGTTTCAAAAATTTATTTTGGGATTTTTTCTTATGGAATATAAACTTTAGTACAATAGTTTTAGCATAGATATTTTTTAAAAAAAATCAAATAAAAATCTTATCCAACTAGATTGAATGTAGAAATTCTTCAAATGCTTGACTATTAGCATTTCTAGTAGATAAAGCGAAGGGCTTCTTATGTATCCTGTAAGTGATTAACTTGATCAGAATTACGGCCTTTAATAGATACAGAATAAACTATTATCTGATTAACTCAAAGTCTAGTTTCAGCCTATTTGCAATCTTTGCGAAACTAGATTGACCAAAAGTTTATAAGCTAGAGACAGAACATGAGGCGTTGTAAGATAGGCAAAGGAAGGGATTTTATAAGAACAAATCTTGCCGTTAGAGGTGGTGGAAATTTATTTCCTAACTTTTATTGTTTTTTTTTCTGGGAAAAATGATAAATATTGTGTATTTTCGAACACACTTGATAGAAATGCAGTCTCAACGAAAATATCCGGGTAGTGTTAGGACAAAATTTTAAAATTTCGTGAGACATTTTGTAAGATATATCAGTTTCCAAAGAAGACATGTCCGACTTAACCTGATCAATCAATAATAATCTCTCGATTTACTAGCATTTAGTTCAATTATGAAATGTCAAGGAATCATTTTGCCTAAGAATATAAAAGCTCTCAAAATGTTTGATATAATTTGCACTCAATAAACACATCTGAGTTTGGGCCTTCCAAATATTAATAGATTCTTGGATAATGAATAATCCAGAAAAGAATTGGACCATACATGGCACTTCTACTATAGTGAAACAGACCATAACAAATACTATAACGCCATAGAATGTTATGGCAGATTTCTTTGCAATTGAAATTTGGGCATTTAATTAAGATAGTTTTAAGGACGTGGAGTTCTAGTTATTAGTCACAATCGATCTCTTGCAGTTCGTTGATTCGTTTGAGAGACCAAATACTGCAAGAAACAGTGTCGCAAAAACATAATTATCTCCCTTCATATCAGAAGAAAGCTCTTTTGCATTACGAGCTAGCTCTTCATTAAAAATAAACCCATCTACTTCGATAGAAGGGATGAAAAATTTTATGCCACAGCCCACAAGAAAGATGGCTATTTCCAGAAGCTAACGATAAAAAAAAAGGGCCAAATTGGAAACCAATAGAATTTTAATTATTCACCAACATTTATATACACACGCGTGCACACGCAAAATGCTTCTCAAACTGAATGTGCAAGATGAAACAGCATTAAAAAAATAACTAATCGCTGAAATTAAAACAATATCACCCCCACCATACAAATAAACGGAGGAAAAGTGTCCCTTAACAGATATCTTTGGATAAAGAGAACGATAATCAACCAATTTAGGCTGCGTGATGGGACTTGACCATTTAATTAATTTTACAAATTATATATTCGTAAAAACTGCAATTTAGATATTAATTATAATGATCGTTTATCAGGATAATTTACGAAATCAAGTCTATAATGAATAAAGTTAATAGACCTATTATTGTTCTACAGATTATAAAAATAATAAGAATATAATGATATCATAATTAGTTTTATTTATAACATACTGTATAACAAGTTACCTTATATAGTGTAATAATGTACCCCACTGTGGTATAAGTTGTTACAGTATAAATATGTGTATAAAACTTTCAATATTGTCAAATCGTTTTTATTATAAGTTATGTATTTTCAATAAACAAGAAAAATTTTAATGGTCGTTTCGTAAAAGTATATTTTTAATTGACTAAAAAAATTCATGAAAGAAAGAGTAAAGTTTAGTTCTTCTCTCTTGCATCATTTTCAAATAACTTTCACTTCAAGAAGTATTTCTTGAACGACCTACTTAAAGTTTTCGATTATATTTTAATTCACACATTTTTATCTTTTTTCAAAACATTTGCAATTAGAGTAACCTTTAAGACCAATTAAATCAAAAATCTTATCATTTCAGCATTGTTGTTAAAAGTAAAAACTAAATACAGATTTACTTGGTGCTCCTTTTCAACTACTTCATGGATGAAAAATGAAATACAAAAAAATATTGCACATCCTTTTCTTGTTATTTGGGGAAATAAACCTATTTATCCTTTCTTACAGAGAACTTTAAGGTATTAAAAAGCCATGTTTACTTCATTAAAAACCTTCCACTAGAAATTAGGTATAAAAATGTAATTACATTCTTTCAATGATTCATATTCTTTTTAGAGTCCCATTCTTTTAGTGAAGACCATTTGATTTACATTGTGTCGATAGGGTGTCGATAGGGTTTACAATATTTTTAATATAAGAACTAATTTTGTAAAAATTATTATAAAATACTCAATTCTTTTACTGTCCCACATCACTGATTCTTCAGCTTTGTAATCGCTTAAAAATGAAAAATTTATCAGTTCTTTCTTTTAATTATTTTAGTATATAACTACTTTAAATAAATAAAAAAAGGCGTCAAAATATATATAATAGAATTTTTAAAAATAGCAGTAGAATAGAACTAGATGATTACGATTACTACATTTCAAAATCGTCTGCATTAAAATTTTGGAAAAAAAATGGTATCACATACTGGTAAGAAAATAAATTGGTATCACTAAAAAGGTTAAATTTTGAATTTTAAAATGGCATCAAAATATATCGTATAAAATAATTTGCTCCGAAGTTTAAATAAAAAATAGTAAAATTTCAATTTATTTCTAATAAATTTAATAATTAATTAAATCTTTCAACTTGAAAAACCAAAGGCATTCTTTCTTTTGCCTGAATAAATAAATATGCAAAATTTTGTAGAAATCGGTTCAGTCGCTTAGGAGAATATGTGGAATATACAAATAAGTATACATAACCTCAATCACTTTTATTTATATAATGCTAACCAAACTTTCCACATCAGAATGTTATTAAGCGGAAAAAAAGGCACAATTGTATTCAAAAAAGGAAAGAATTATTTATTTCCAAATTAATGTTAGGAACAGGTTTCCTTGGGTAATGGGTATTTTCTAAAAAAAGGTTTTCAAAATTTTAATTAGATTTTTAATAACCCACACTAGATTAATAGAAGTTCAGTGATTGTAAAAAAAAAGATGTTGAACAAAAAGAAGGAAAGAAAGCAAAATGTTCGAACTCTTTGGTCCGAAATATCATAGCATAATAGTATTGATTTGTTTGTTTTGCCTTTGTTGGCTTGATTTCTTCAGTCCATATATATCTTGAGTAACGTTTTTTACGTCATTCAAATTGCAGAAAGCATGTCAGCATAAAACAGTATTATATTTTTTAAAATAAAAATATCCATTGTTTCAAAATATATCATAACTTTAAATCAATAATAAATTGAAAATTTTAATATCTATTTTTGTTGAATCACAAGATAGTAAAATATCCGCAAGGATAATTCATAATTTTACTATTTTGCTGTTTGTAATTATGTAAAGGAAATGCATTGTTACAAAGTTTTGTTTGAATATCATTTTGAAAAGTTTGTTAAAATTTAAAAAAGAAACAAATTACTACTTAGATAAATAATATTCAAAAGAATTTTGAATTTTGAAGTAGTATAAGTACATGATTTTTACTGACTGAAGAAAAAATATAAATTTCACTGTTAATTTTTAAATCATTGAAATTCTAATTAACATTTTGAAAATCTTTTTAGCGAACATCACTACTTAAGAGCATATACCAGAAATAATTTTCTGGTAATCTAACTTGCAGAAAGTTTTAATCACTTTTTATATTGAGATTGATCAAGGATGCACAACCTATGGCCCGCGTAGCCTTTGAAGTTGGCCCGCGAATGTTGTTAATAAAATAAGACTAATTTAAAATGAAATGAAAGTTTTCAAATAAAGAGTAAAGAGATCTGATGCGAAAATGATTCTACAACTGATTAAATAATTTACGGTTGTTCATTAAGTTTATTTATTTTCTATTATGCGGCTTTTCAGTTTGTTCCCATCATGGCTACCTGCGAGCGAGTACGAGTTTTCGTATAAGAGAAGCTCGCGGACGTGTAAAATTTCCACACAAGAAAATGAAGGGAGATCAAATTCAAATCTTACGTCTTGCATTTGAAGATTGATTTTCAGATTTTGAAAAGTGTCTTAACAAAAATTGATGTATTTTCTTCTCCATTTTCTGTTGATGTAAATCTAGTGGATGAGAGTATGCAGTTAGCATTAATTGATTTATAGAATTCTGATTTTTTTCAAAAATCAGTTCAAAGGAAAACCGATATTAGAATTTTATAAAGACTTACCTTAGAAATTTTTGTGCTAAAAGCAAAATGCAGCAGCATGTGCAACTTTCTTTGGCAGTATTTAAATTTGTGAGAAAACTTTCTCACTAAAGAATTTAAACAAATAAAAAATAAGAAATAAAATAGCAGATGAGAACCTTTCTTCTGTTCTACGTATTTCCACAGCCAATCTTAAGCCCAACATTTAATCAATAATTTCAAATATTCAGTCCCAACCATCTCATTAGCTTTTACTAGTTTTGATTATTTATTTTTTCCCTCAAAATTTAAAGTGTGTTCTCTGTATAATTACCAAAAATTTTTCCATTGAAATATACATAGCAGATTTCATTTTAATCTTTTATCTAAAATTTATTTTTATTGATTTTTTTAGTGCTCCATGTTATTTGTTTCATTTTTTTAATTTCTAATTTCATAACCGAAGTAGCATAGCCTTCTGTATAATATTGAAGGATATTATAATAAATATTCGTTATTATATAAAATTACGAATATTGTTTTATATCATACAATATTCTATAATATATTTGTGCAACTAGGAAAAATGATAAGTAATATATTTTCTAAAAATATTTTTAGATATTATCCTCATGCATATAATAATAAAAGTTTTGAAATTGTTCTTAATTTTTTTTTTAAATGTTTGCTAGCTAGCTTCATTTTGTAGCTGTTACGTATACTTATATTTGAACAGATGGTCAAATAAATGTCCTCTGAATGAATTTCATTTTACATTTGACAGAAATAAAAAATTTAGTATAAACTAAACGTCCACCAAATTTAAACTATCAATCTGTAAGCATTTCTGAGTTAATGTGTTCAAATATAGGGCAAGAAAGTTCAAAAATGTGTTCTTCGGACTTGGGGAGGTTAAAATGTAAAAATTTATCAAAATCGAAAATTCGATTTTTAAAAAAAGATTTTCATACTTTTTCTTCGTATATAACGAAGCAAAAAACGCTCAAAAATCAATTTTTAAATTTGTTTGTAATGAGAACACCTGAAAAGCAATAATTATTACAATAGCTATCTCAAATTGAACGAAAAAAAAACAACCAAAAATCAATTTAGAACCAGGCCAATGTTTGAATGCCAAGTGCTTTAAAAAAGCTTTACATCTCTTGAATTTGGCCTTAAAAACACCAATATGACATTCCTGTTATAATCTTTGGCTAATTGAATGTGATATTTCTGATAACTCAAGGTTTACTAAAACTAATATGCTTTAAATTCAAAGCACAGGATCAAATTTCTATTACTTTCGAAGAGATATTTGATTCTTTGTGCGCACTAAGAAATTGAAAGAAGAATCTATGATAAAAGATTTCTCTTTGTACGCGATTTAAAATATTTACCGCTTAATTTTTTTTGGGAAAAACAAGAACAAAGCATTATCACAATTAGTTATAGAATTAATATACAATTATTGATAATTCAATTAGTTTTGAATCTTAAATAAAAAGAATACTCTCATTTTGCTAGAAAAAAGGGTTAGACATATTTTAAGAATCATATAGTAGTTAATTACCATAGAAATACGAATTTGATTTCAAATTTTAAGCTATAATTTTTTAATATCATAGGAACAAAGATGAAAAAAGAAAACAACATAATTTATCTTAAATGGAATTTTAGCAGTTAAACGGAAAAACCTTTTCATCTTCATATTGTTTCAAGATAAGATTTGTAGTTCTTGACAATCATTTTTAGAGTTATTTATTCTTATCTTCGTCAATCTATCCAATACACATAAGATGATACATTAGAAGGGGAAGTAAAACGACGTTATGGAATGATTAGATAACCCACAGATTAAGACAACAGACAGAAAAATTCATAGTGATTTGCTAGCACTGCAACTGTCTAGCTATCTAGGCACAAAAACCTTTTCTTTACCTCTCATAACAAAAACGTCAAGTTAAAATAATTCAAGTTGCCTTTAACCTTCGATTTACATGGTTTCTAAATATCGAATCAATGCAAATTAATCAAATTAAAGCAATCTCTAGAATCCGAATTAATATGTAGGGGAAAAAAGGAAAAAGCTGCATCCATACGGAATTTGAATTTCATTGTAAATAATTTTCAGTATATTTTAAGATTCCAGAATATAGTAGTGGATTCTTGAGGAAATAATATATCTTTTTTTCCATATATAATAGAGATGAATGTGTGTGTGTTGACGCTCTACAGACTAGACTGAATTAGAGCTACTAAACTTGATATATATATATTTTTGAAGGGGGTGGGAATGTGCGTTTCGGAGTGTGTTTTTTAATTTTAATTAAATAAAATGTCTACGTTTTTCTGCTATAACTTCTTAAAAAATATTACAATATTAGAATCATTTATACCTAATTTTAAAATGTAAAAAAATTATCTTTTTAATTATACTAACTTCTCCTATATATATAGTTTTTAAAAAAATTAAAATGAAATCTGCTATGTATATTTCATAGTCTCATGTCAGAACATAATTTCTTGAACGGCCAAGCATCACATGCTCGTCCAAGTTAAATTATATTTTTATTCATTTTAATTGTTTCATTGAATGAGTCACTTTAGTATTGCAAATGATTCAAAAAACTTGGTCTCGCATTTATTGCTTAAAAAATATCCCATTTCCTATTTATGTCATTTCATGTAATCACGTGCTCAAAATGTCATTTTTTAAGGTTTTATTTGCTGTAGTCATTAATAAAATTTTTAAAAAAATCAGAGCTTTTGTAAACGCAATGACAACGCGTTACTAAAAGCTGATTTCTTGAGATGCTCGTGCAGATAATAAAACTTTTATTTTTCGCCTAAGGATTTTGTTGACGCTACATCCCAAAAACAACAGCAGGCTCTGACACGATAAAAAATATTTTAGGTATATATTCCAATCAGAATAATAAACTATTGTTTTTAAGTAATTAAAATAATATGTTAATTATATTAAACTTATCCCGAATGATAATAGGGAAACCATAAGAATTATAAGAGAAGTAAGAACACTAATATGATTGATAAAGGTCATCATTACAGCTGTAGATAAATTCTCATTTTTGCTTTAAAATTGGAATTATTATTGAATATTAATATTAAAAAAATAATGAAGTGTTCAAAACAGGTGCATTTGTAACAGTGCTGTTTTTCTCCTGTGACATAATTGGATTTATAAAGAAAAAGACCAAAATTAGAGAATTTCATAGCACAAGGAATAGGAAGATGTAAGGCTTCTAAAATAATATAAGTCTATCTAAAATTAATGCTTAAAATTCTTTTGCAGAAGAAATCACTAAAATAAGTTATTTAATTAAAAAAACACAATGCATAATTTTATATATTAAATTACAGTTAATACATAACTTTAATAAATCATTTAATTGATCATTGGCAATCTTATTACTTACTATTCAAAAGCGGATAATATGTAATAAAATTACGAGAGAGGTAAATAGTTTGCACTTAAAAAATGTCTAGCCAAATTTACTTAATTTTATATTAAAAAATAGTTCCTAATTAATAATTACACAAAATGGATTTACTTTTCACGAATCTTTTATATAAAATTTCTGCATTAATTTGAGATTCAAGATACATACTATCAATTTACAAAGCAATACCAGGGAATCAGCCGACTATATTAATACTGTTAAGTGCGTTACTTAATTTTTATAATCTATTCAGAGGCGTATCGAGAAATGGACAAGATCAATGTATAGACTCCAGATCTCCGGAGTGGGGAGGCAGTGAAAACAAAATATTACTACACTTATTTCAATTTTCCAATCTTGAGACCCTTCGTGTTACATCGTGAAATGGTAAATCAAAATTTATTATTTCTTTCTCCAATTACATTTATCCTTGTTTACGCGATGGAACAGACTTGGTTGAAATTTAGAATCATAGAAATCTGTTCCTGTATCCTAAATATCCTCAACATAACCGCAGAAACAAAGATTTTTTTATTGCAGCTTATTGATGATTGGACTATGTAATTATTCTAACAAGATTTTTGAAAAGCATTCACTTAAATTTTATAAATAAATACATTAGAATATAGCTTATATCCAACGTACTTTTAAAAAATTCTCCTAAAGTAAATATACAATATATATTCTTGAATTTTAATTTAGATACAATTTTGTAGTTAGTAAATTTTAATCTCCTATTAATTTTTCATTAGTATTAGTTAAAATTTATTTCGGAAAAAAAATGCAATTGAATATCTCTAATTTTTGAAAGTTACGTTCGAAGACACACCATTTTCTGAAAACATACAGAAATTTAGAATGCAATTGCCTGCCCACTATTTATAGGTTCGAAACAACCGAGGGGGAAGAATACATAAAGAATTTATTTTTTGGACTCCTTCTTCATGCTGATTGACGCATTTAATTTGAGACAGTCAACAGAATGATCTAAAATTGTACGTTTCTATGAAACAGTAGTATTCAAATTTTCACAACTGGATCAACATCTAGTTCTATGATCTTAATCACAATAGAATGGATTATTATGATCTTAGTCACAATTGAGTGGATTTCTTTTTTAATTATTCATTTGTGGCAACCGGCTGGTTCACTGAAATATTGATTATGATTAATTTTATTTAAACCATGCATTTAATTAATTTATTAAACCTCGTGCCCATGATGCACAATCAGATTTTAAAGCTGTGCACAGTCAGATTTTAAAGCTGTGTTACTTCTATTTTCTCTTAAATATGCTCTATTTATCGTGTACATGAACCTTTTTAGTACAGACCAGTCCCGTGGCATCTTGACATTATTGAAATCTTAAATAATCGGTTCATCTAAATTTCTTTATATTTTACCTTCTTTTTTTATGCAAATCGTAAAATGCACGAATATGCGATACAAATGTTGTTCTTTAAATTTGAACAATTGCAAAAAAGGACGCTATTTGATGATTAATTGAACGATGAAAATGGTTTCAATTTCAGAGAATAAGTTAAATCTATTTTTGGAAATTAAACTGTGTGTGTGTGTGTGTAATAAAAATAAATAAATAAAATGCTTAAATGCAGCAGAAATTCCCATGGTCCTTAATTTGTATAATTAAAAAGACAATTTTTTTATATTTTAAAATGACAAAAAAATTATTTTTCTGTAATAATGTTTTTGAAAGTTATTCCTGAAAAAACACCTAAATTCAGATTAATTTTTACCTAATTAAAATTATAACTCGAATTTGAATTGTCCGAACCTCTTAGGTATACATGTGCCAAACGATCTGGCCTCTAGAACATCAACACACATACATATTCATCTTTATTATTAGTATAAATCGCAATTTATTATAAGTTAAATAAAATACAAAATGCACACATGGTTTTGGGTAAGTAGACGTTTTCTTAATTTATTTTTTATTGTAAAAATATTTCATATACGCTTATCTATTGACGTATTTCAACCTCTACTATTAGTCGTTTCCACTATGACTTACGTTACAAGATATTGTAAATCATGCACAAGATAATGTAAGTCATTTCCACGTTGTTGTTCGACATTCTAAATTTCTGCGTTTTATTTGTAAATGTTAACTCCAATTGCTAATAATTAATACAATTAAAAGAATAATTTGAAATTAGATTTATATTTGCCCTGACTTCGTGTTGAGCAGAATTACATAATGCATTATTATTACTGTTACATATTTTGAAGAAGGGAAATTAAAAAAAATTTCCATATCACTACATGTTTACTTAAAATAAAAGCATTTTTCTGAGAATGGACGACATAACCGATTTTCTTTAAAATTATATGTAAAATTGCAATCAATATGTATTAATACCCTGTATTCTTTAAAAAAAATCGGTTAAAAAATCTAACAGATAAAAATAAGTAGAAAAAAAGTTTAATTATTTTGAACAGAAAAAGAGAGACATATTCGAACTTACACTCTAGATCGAAGCCATATAAGCAGGACCTTTGCTTACATTGGAGAATTTTGATGATAAAACGAAATATGTAAAATTGAAGTAAGTATTAAAATATACCGGTACTGAACAGTAGTTTGAATTAAATCATGCATCACTTTTAACATTTTCATAAAGCGCCACTCGAGAGTTTAAAGTAACACTGTAGAAAGAACCCAAAGACATATGAATTTAAGTATTAGAGCAGTTACATTGATTTGATATCACATTATAAGCCACATACCATTAGATAAGAAACAAAATCAGTCATCTGAAATAAGAATGATAGCTAAATGACGCAAATATTCATACTTTATCTTCGGCCAAATTCTTCATGAACCATTGGAAGAGTTGGCATTGAAAAATCATTATTTTAGATATATTAAAAAGAAGGTCAGACTTTTATGAGGTATTTTTCTCTTAAAATAAATGAAGAAAATGGAAAATAAGAAAAATTTATGATACATAACCGTATCACAAAAGTGTAAACATTTGACTAGCATGATTTTTGTTTCTCAGTCTAAAATGTGCTTATATCTCAAACATTCAATGGACTCAATTCTTCTTGCTTAGCCTACTGAATTTAATAATCATATCATGAATGAGTAAATAAAATAAAAATAAGTAATTGATTATTTGTAAGGTATATTTAAAAAAAGATGACAAAGTCTGTCATTTTTATGCAACATTAGTAAAAGCTTTCTTCCTGCATTTTTGCTTAATAACTGAGATCATTTGAACATTCTATAATCCATAGTCTGTAAGTATTCACATTAATGTGCAGAATTCTATTATTACTAAATGCCAAGCACTTTTTTTTTTCTCATATAATGCACAGGTGAGTTTTTCAAAAACTTCAGATACAGGTATACCTGTAACAAAATTAAACTTTGGAATCTGGCAATACGCAGTGCAACCTGCGCCACCTGTTTGATGTTGCTCAGTCCCACTGCGCACGCGCTGATCATCTTCCCTATCTGCTGAAATTCACCATCCTTCTATCAAGGAATGTAGCTTCATCATGTCAAGGAGGAGGAGAAGAAATATTAAACCTAAAGGAACTAGTAAGTAAAATAGTAGTAATTATCGTAGATTTAGTTTAAAATAAGAATTTACAACTTGAAAAGTATAGATATGCATTTGAAAAGTATGATACTTGAGTTTTTTTCTGTGAATTTTGAGAATCTTAAAACAGAGCAAGTGTTGCGAAACCTCCCTTTTATCCGATCTTACTGATGCGAGACATGTCTGCAAAAAAGAAAGGAATGCTTTCGATTATTACTGTTAATACGATTTAATCATCTGTCATATGTTTTCGATAATCAAGGAACTAACTAATAAATGTAAAGTATAAATAAATTTAGATCATTTCCAGCCTGGTTATGAAGGAAAATCTTAGATCAGTCCATTATGGAAGATAGCGTACGTTTAGTCACCGTTGTTATGGTCTGCTCAGATTAGATCCTGCTGGACGTTACAAATGGTGCATGAGAAAAACGATTGTATATATTTCCTACTATACATACCACTGTTGAATATTTTAAATAAGTACTCATTAAATGTAATTTTTAAGTAGTTTCAGACATAGCCACCTGTTAAAAAAAGGAAATTGCCGTTTTCCCGAGTAATCCTAGAATTTCATCACTATGATTTTCGGATTATTATGCACTACATTTCCGATGCTTTTTTTTTCTTCTTCTTTCAATAAGTTTCTGTGTATTATATTAACAATATATTTTAATCCTAGCCACTTGTTAGGAGAGAAAATTAATTTTTCCAATATAAGTTGCAATGTACAGATTCTGCTTAAAGAATTACTGTACACTTAACTTCTATGTGCTTTTATTCTTTCAGTGATACTTTATCTCTTTTTATTTCATAAAAAATATTATTAATTATGAAATGAGATATACTTCTTTAATTAGTATATACCATTTAAGTTAAAGAATTTTGAAATTGATAGTTAATTTTTGCTTGAAATTTTTATGAATATTATAAAAAAATTCTGCTCTGTACTGATTCTGTTAAAAATCAATGACAGCCATTTCTGTTTTTTAAAATTGATATGTCAATAAAAAATTACACATTCTTAATTCATTAAAAAGTAATTCTTGCAGATTTTTTTTGGGGGGGGGATATTTATCTAAATACTTACTTTTGGTGAAAAAATATTTTATAGAAAAGATATTCAATTGAATCGGAAAAAATGACAGCTGATATAACACATAATTTTGAAGCTTTGAATAGATTTTATGATTGTTTTCTTGAATAAAATTGTGATTAGATGCTAGTGATAACCATTATTTACAAACATTTCCAAAGTAGTTTTTACATTCTATATGTAACTTTTTATAGTATTTCTATCTTGTAATCAAAAAAATATTTTACTTCATTGATCTTTCCAATGAGATTAAAGTCTACAACAAAAACTTTCGTTTAGATTTGTTTAAAAGATATAAATGAAATGATCTTGTTAATTTTAGCAAACTAATGCTTCATCTCCATTTCTTTTAAAAGAAATTTTAAAATAAATAAAAATTCTTTTACACAATTATTAACTACCATTTAAATACTGTTATCAGTTTGCAAAGTGATCAGTCAACACCTAAAACTTTAAATGAAGTGTCTAATTTTTTTCTAAATATATTGTTAGAATAGGAAATAAATATGCATTTTATAAATTTCTAGAATTATTGGAAAAAGAATTTTTGAATGCTCAAAATAAGTGTTGATTTCCATTTACATGAATTATATGGTAAACATATTGCTTTAATGTTGTTTTGAATATTGATGCCCAGGTATTGATTTGATAATGATGTAAATGAGATTCATATTTTTTTCTGTTATATTTTAATAAGAATGCAGAATGGAATATTTCAGTTATGTTATAGAAAATTTTCATATTGTAATTTTTTGTATTCTAATAAGGTTATATATTTTTATTCGCCTCAACTTTTAGAAAAATTCTCTACATAAAATCATCATGTAATTATAATTTATACAGTTTTAAGAAAATTTCTTTGAATCTCTACCAATCACAGTGCCTCTAGAATCCTAAATTATATATTAATGAAAAATTTATGTACCTGTATTTGTCTCTCACTTTATACATAGATACAGGTAAATAAATCCATAATACTTTGGCAATGTCAATTTTTGGAAAAATAACTAGTATAATTTTGATTGGATTTGAATATGTGAGAAATATTTTCTAAGGAGAGTGAATATTTTTGATGAGTTGATACCTGAGCCACCAGACACAAAATATATGAAAGTGATTGTTGTTGAAAGTTTTTATTTTCGTAAAATCTCCCTAAATCGGATTGAACATCGTTAATTGAATTCAGGCATTTGCCTTTTTATAATGCATGACTTTCATATTTAAAATTTTTCTATAGCTGTTAAAACTTAGAAGTTAGGTGCTATCATATAGTCTCAACTCTCTTAATTTTGATTGCTTTTTAACCTAATTTTATAATACATAAAAAGTTCTCATTTATTGCTTTGCCTTCACTTTTATTATCTTAATCCACATTCATTATACCTTACCTTCATCATCTAACACTTACACAAAATCAATGGAAGAAATGTCAAAGGGGGAGAAATTCTTTTATCCCTATGTGTATAAAATATTTCAATTTGCTGACAGAAATTTTTATTTGCATTTAATGTTTTCATAATAATTAATTATAAAAGAAATTTTAGGAATTTAATGCTCCGATAAAGATTCTGAAATGAAACCAAAAATTTATAACATGCATGAAGGGTACTAAATTTTAACAAAACTGTGGATGTGGGAGGATGGCAATTGTAGATTTAAGGATTTTGAAGCTCTATGTTTTGCACATTATAAGGCCTGTATTTCAATTTAGTGTAACATTTTGATCCATTTTTTTCAAATCAAATTACTATTAATTAACCTTAAATTTTCTATTTTAATTGCGCCATGAAAATATGTGCTTTTATTTATTTTCATGACATCCACATTTGTACACAGTGATATTTAAACAGAAGCTTTCTGTTAATAATCACCATAATAACAAAATAAATGTTAGAAAACCTGAAAATTACACTTGGAAGCATAGTAATCTTATTCAAGTATTTTATAATTCATATGATTAATATTTTATACAAATTGATATACATAACAATGAGACTAATTATAAATTTCATTAATGAATCTGCTTTCTGTCCTCTTTCAGTTCAGTGGCTCTAAACAATCACCTAATTTTTAAGTTTATCCTTTTAAGTATATTATTTAAGGACTTCCCATGTAGATTAAAACGATCAAGCGTTCAAAGAAAACAATCAAGAATTCAAATAAAAGTATTATATAACAATTTTCCATTATTTTTTTTCCTTACGAATGGGAATCATACCTCCATATAATAACAATTCAAAGTATACTTTGAGTCTAAGCAACAAACTGATATATTTTTAAATAACTGAATTAACATTTTATTTTGGAATCATCTTGGAAATAAGTACTTTAAAGTATGATTCAAAAGTACGATAAAGTTTTAATGCTGTATTGTCCCAAAATCAATTATTCCATTGTATGTTGTTTAATGTGTATAAATGTTGAAATTGATTAATTCTTAGTAAGAAATCTGATTTCTTTTTAAAGTATAATCTATTTTGGAAAACCTGAAAAGTTTAAATTAATAATTTCTATTTCTTTACATAATTATGCATGCTAATCTTGTAGATTTTATTCATCTACTTTTGTTTAGCATTTCTTAAATCTCTTCGTTATTAATTTAATATACATATTTTGCATGTCTTTTAATAAAAGTAATGTATTCGCTGCATTATTTAAGTACATAATGTACTTTTGATCTGTATATTCAAAAAAATTTCAACTATTTTGACTATGCTAGTTTAATGCTAATCTTAATTTATAAATTTATTCTTAAGAGAATCCAGTACTTCATAATTATTTTGCATATTTTAAAGAGGGAGAAATAATAATATATCATGCTCCAATTTTGTAGTCCGCTTTCTCTCTTTAACCATTAATAAGAATGAAAATTGTTTAGTTTTTCTGATACATAATCTGGCTGGATTATAAAATTTGCAAAGAGCTTTAAACATATTTTTCATATTGTCATTAGAAAGTAGGCCATTTATTAATTTGTGTTTAGTAATAGATAAATATTATTCTTGATCATTCTGTTATTTAAAATAGTAGAATACTCATTTCTGAAATGACGATAAAAAGCAGACTTTAAATCTGTGTCAATGTTTATGATAGATAAATAGTAAACAAATTAAGATATTTCTTAATGAAGAAATTCCATTCATTTTTAGTTGTTTAATATCCTTCAATTTTATATAATCTCAGTATTTTACCAGTCAAGGATATGGATAAGCTACATTCTCTTGAAAATTACATTCTAAAGGAATGGATTTGTTAGTTTAATTCAAATGGATAGAGTTGAATAAAACCTTTTAATAATCATAACGAATATTATAAAATTAATTTTTTTTTCAAAATGCAATTATTTTTTAAAAATTTTTGTCTGAAAATATGGTATGTATGTATACATATATTTAAAAATTTGTCAGATACCTTTGTTTGTATCCGACTGTAACTTTAAAGCTAATTATGATATTATGCAAATTTTTGATTTAGTTGGAAGGTTTGAATAAGGAAGGTGTATTTTGTGAAATAAAATCAATATCTACTTAACTAATAAAATAAGCAATTAAGAAGTGAAGTTATGTCAGCAGAATTAACTATTAGGTACTTTTCCGTTAGTCAGAGAAAGTGAAAAATCTTTAAGGGAAGAAAAAGAGAAAAGCTGAAGAATGGTGCTATAAATAAAGTTATTATAAGTTTTGGAGTAAGTTATTTGATTGTGAGTAGAATTTGAACTGAATTTCAAAACAATACAGTAAAAATAAAATCTTTATAATTTTTTTTTCAAGAACAAAATATGAATGTGTGAGAAAACATTAGGTTTTTTTGAAAAGATGCATTAATTATAGAATATTCTTTTAAATAATTATGATTGATTTATAATATATTTTTTTGATATCAAATATTTTTATGTATTTAAGTAGCGATAGAATTTTAGCTTTTATTCACATACATCAATTTTGCCAAACTGATAAAGATGGATTTCAAAAAAATTTTGTTCCCACAACAAAACATTTACTGCAACATTTGTTAATTTGTTTGATTTTCATACTGTTTAACTTAATAAAAATCAAATGTTCTTATATAATATTAAATGCAGAATCCCACAAAGTATACCAATTATTCAGACAAAAATTGTTTCCTAAAAATATATTATTTTTCAGACAACAAGTGTATAAAATATGTTTAGATTTTTTCATTAATGTTTTTGATGTGTTTTGCTCTGACATATGCTTTGAAGGATCTAATTTATTATTACAACTGCATATAGCATATATTTTTTAAAAATTTATTATTTCAATTCATCAGGTAATCATGATTGCTAGAGTAAAAAAAAAGTTAAAAAACAGAATACATTACTTTTTTTATTTAATAGTTGAAGAATAATGAAGAAATGCATTATCATGTCCAATTATATAATGATAATTCTGCAAACGTAATATCTCTAAGGAGAAGTTTTTCTTTCTTTTATTAGTATGTGTGTGTGAGAGAGAGAAAAAGAGAGAGAAATTTTTTTTCGAGTTATTACAGATATACTGTTTGTTTTATTGCATTATAAATAACAAGCCTGAAGATAGGCAGATATATGTATGGAAATGCATGTAGATATATTTTATATTTTCAGAAACTGTTGTCTTCTTTATGTAGAGAATTTTTGATAAAAATTCTCTACATAAAGTTTCGTTATTTTCACTGCAATTAACTAATTTCATAAATAGATAATGTATAATTTTAGATGCATATTTTTTGGAAATTCAGTGTAAACTGAAGTATTTTCACCATTTCTTTAAGCAGTACATTTGTAGACTAACAATTGTGTTACGAAGTAATAGATTTCTTATACAATAATAAGTCAATATAATTAACTTCATTAGTAGGTATCTAGTGAAAATTATTACATTTACCAATTCATTTTACAACATAAAATCTCTAGCTAACAAATAGCTATAGATAACTAGAGCTAATCATATTTTTTAAATTTAAAATTTAATTATAATTTTTAGCTTTAACATAACACATATAATTAATACTCTTAATTGGATTATGAATGAATTTTTAAGTTATATAAAATTCTTCTTTAATATATTCTCTATTATTACAGTTTTTAAATATTTTCTGGTCATATTTGGGGCTTTGAAAATCTTGTTTATTAGCCTAATATCAATAATATTTCCACTCTGTGTAATATATTGCATACTTTAGATTGAAAAGTTTTAAATATTTTAAAAGAATCAGAAATATAGTTTAAAATAATTCTGTTACTTACTTAGCTAGAAAAAAATAACAGCATTAACTGAACTCTAAGTTACTTAAAATTCTGTTTCGTTACTAAATAATTGCACAACATAAAAAAAATTTAAATATTGATATTGCCATTCATCTTCATTATTTTTTTTACTTCTAAAAGTAGTTTAAATAAAATTTTAAAAAGTAAAAAGAGTTTTTAAATGTATTGACACAACCTAATTTGAATATAATATCTTCATGTGCAGTGGAAAGATAAATGTTTGCTACTAATTTATCATTATAGCAATTATTATCAATATTGTGGTTGTATTTGTATTGATTCTAAATGAGCAAAATTAACACTTTACGTGTTAAACAAAAGAACACATCAATGAAATGAATTGTTTTGGAAATAAATGAGTTAAAACAAAGCTTTAGTGCTGTTTAGAAATTGTGAATATGTGGCAACATGTAACTACTTATTTACAAATAAGTTATATTTGTCTTGATAAAGTATTATTTATCAGTTTTAATATTTATAGTTTGGATTTCTAAACATATCAATGCAATTAATCTCAGATTTTAACAATGTCTTATGACGAATTTAATTCTTATATAATTTAGATTAATAAAAAAATTTAGTTGATGTTGATATTTTTTCCATGAAGTACATTCATTCTTTTAAAGTTCAAATATCTTTATTATGGTTTTTTTCTTGATATTTAAATGGTGATTTAATTCTAAATCTTTATCTTTTTAAAAGAAAATTTAGATATTTTCATTCTGTGATTAACTGGAAAATATTAAACATGCATTTCCATCCAACACTTGCAGACCACAAATAATGGAAAGAAAGAACAGTCAATTATTAGTGGAAATTTTTTAATTTCAAAATGTGGAATGCATTTAATTTATAATTGTAATAAAAGAAAAATACGTAATCATTTTGAAAAGGCTCATTAAGTTCATTGGAATCTGATGAGTAAACTTATGTAGCAAATATTTTGATAGCTTAATTTTGAAAGATCAAAATAATAAAATTTTCTTTTGAATCATGTGCTATGAACTATACAAAAGAAAAATATCATTTATGTAACGTAAAAATTTTATCAAATTTATTTAAATAATTAACAAATGTATTTCATCTATAATTTTAATTTTTTTACAATTTATAAATTTTTGAATTATTTTTCATAAAATCAGATTTTTTTGTAAATAAATAAATAAATAAAATAATAAACAGGATTTTTAAGTAATTTGAAAGTTAATGCAAGGTATGAATTTTAAATAAGATTCTTAAAATTGTTTCCCATTTTTCTCTGAACTTTATTTCCCACTATTAAATACTATTAATCTTTTAAAACAATGTTGTTTTAAGGAAAATGAATATTAGAAATTTTATTTTGTCTTATTTTAAACACTATGGATAACCATTAGTGTTGCAAGTAAACACTAATATTTTATGGGATGAAAAACAAACATTCATACTATTTTTGAATTTAGAATGGCAGTTATGATTCATATTTGTCATTCTTTTGGCTGTAAAAGGCATGAAAGATTCTTCAAGGCCCTTTACAGACCATTTATACTCTTAACTATTGGGTTGTGTAACTATAATAACATTCGTACCATATATCCTCTTAGCCTTTGTAAGTTCACATAAATTTTTGTTAGATAAGACAATGTTTTAAGTTCTGTCTAAAGAATCGATTTTAACTTGAACAGTATAATTTTATTTGTTGCTGCTATGGATTCAAAATTTCCTACTTATTCAACCTATGTTATTATTGATGATTCTTTAAAATGTTTGAATAATTCACTTAGTATATTCAAAAGCCGTAGTGAATATACTGTTTCCTCCTTTTAATTAGTTCTGAATGTAGGTCACCTGCTTTAAAAACATTTTTCACTGTTCCTCACTCATTTCCTTTTAGTGAAGATTTATTATTTTCAGTTCCTTAATAGTACTTTTGATTTAACTTTCACCAACAGTCTGATAGAAATAAGCTTATTATCATGTCAGAATATGATGTTGCTTTTGGGATGATGTTTTTGGCATCAACAAAAATCCGTATAAAAAATTTTAATATCTGCACGAGCATCTCAAAAAAATCAGCTTTTAATAACGCATTGCCATTGCATTTATAAAAGCTCTGATTTAAAGAAATAAGTTAATGACTACAGCAAATAAAACCAAGAAAAATGTCATTTTGAGCACGTGATTATATGAAAAGAAATAAATAGGAAATGAGATATTTTTTAAACAATCAATGCGAGACAAATTTATTTTTTTAGGATCGTTTGCAATACTAAAGTGACTCATTCAACGAAACTATTAAAATGAATAAAAATATAATTTACGCGCACGAGCACGTGGTGCTTTGCCGTTCAAGAAACTATGTTCTGACATAATGCATTGAAATATGCATAGCAGATTTCATTTTAATCTTCTTTTTTTTTTCATGAAATGTTTTGTTGCCTTAGACTTGAAAAAACATTTTAAAAAGCTCTATAAATTATTCAAAATTTCCATAAGAATATTATTTTAACGTATATAGAAACCAGAGTTTCGTTCTCTGCACAGCAACGGAGGGACTTTCTTAAATTCCTTTTTGTGATGGAATGTACTGATTTGAACATATTTAAATCTGCGATCTGTTTTGCACCAAAGAAGAAAAAATGTTACAAGTGGCATTCAGTTAAGTATTTTTTAATATAACGTTTAAAGACTGTTGATAAATTGTGAATGGTATGTTTAAAAATCATTCAAAACGCTTCATTTAGTTTCTTCGTGGATAGTAAGTGCTCTCAAATAAAAGTGTTGCAAAATTTTTATTTAAAAATTTGTGGGGTTTTTTTTCGTTTTATTTCAGTAAATTTAAATTATATTATTAAGCGAACATTTTGCTTTTTTAAAAATCAAAATCGTAATTTTCAATTTTATTAATTTACTTCTATGCTATTTTTTCTTTAATATCAGTAAATTAAAAATATATATATATACATTTTTTCAAATTTGTTTTACGGCATTTTTTTATTGTTTTAATTACAGCATTTTCACTCGCTACTACCATATTCAAAACATTTTTATGTGAGAACCACTTATCTCTGTTGTAGAATTAAAAATAAAATAGATATACGTATCAAGACTCAGACCAGGTATTGAAATTTTAACAAGCCAAACTACTGGTTGAAATTTCAAAAACTGAGGATATGCTTTCCTTTGCTGAATTCTGCCTTTTTCAGTGATCCAGCAAGAGTAAATGCATGTTCTTTTCTATTTGTTAACCCTTCTTGTCGTAATCAGTAGCTTAACACATAAAAATCGCATCCAGTGTGTTACAATATTATTATTTCAATCCTCTATCATATTTTGACTAAAAAAGGACATAAAAGCAATAAAGTTTTATGTCCATAGTGCTCTTAAAGACAAGCACTGGGCCCCTCTCACTAGTTGTATGAACCGAACGGTTGTTTTGGGTAGGAATAGCTATTGAACGTGAAACGAGCAATGAAAAATTTAAATTCGACATATCATAATTACGAGAATTATTTTTGTATAATATTTGCTAAAAGTTTATATTTTAACCTTCCCTCTTTCCTTTAGCATTTATATTAAATAGAGACTCATCACACGATAATGAAATTCTTGGTTTTTCTTCATTTTAATAAAAAGGCGAACGTTTTTAACATTTCTGTCCATTCTACGACTGCATTTAAAGAGTTTTTGCTCAGTTAGATTCTGCTTAATTAAATGTATGAATTAAATGCTCAATTTTTTGTGGATTTTTTTATTTCTAATCATGAGGAGAAAATTATATCATTTAGTATGAACTATTTTCTGGGGATTAACTCACCCCCCCCCTTTAATTTTAAATACTCTTTATGATCATTTTGTCATATCAGTTTTTAAAAAAAATATTAATCGTAGATTTTCAGAATATGAGGCAGATGCTCAGATTTTTTTAAAAACAGGTGTCTCTCTTAATGTTGCTTTCTTTAAAAACATACTTTCATTGCTTTTTTTTTTTAATAACGGCAATAAAAGGCATAGGATTATTTTTGAATCCGAATTATAATGAAAATTCTTTTTCTTTTCATGGAATTCTGGAGTTATTGCTTTATTTATTTGCATATGTAGTTAATACTTTTTAGTGAAAATCTACGATTCAGTTGAAAAAGACTTTTAAAAACCGGATGTTTAATTACTTCGCTTTCATTTTAAAACGAGATTTCTCTCTGATATCTGGAAGAAATACGTTGCAGTGTTATACTGTAGACTTCAAAAAATGTGAGATTGAATCCCTAAAATTTCTTCGAAAGTATGTATATGATCATTATAAAAGCTAAATTTCATTTGTGGAATAAGGATTTACAGTTACTAATAACAAATACAGCAACAGACTGATATTTAGTCGCATGACACAAGCAAAAACGGTTGCTCATATCCTCAAAATTTTGTCATCTAGATAGCATGCTGTATCGAATAATTATCCAAATAGTTTGGATTTAGAAATAGATCTTTTTTCTTGTGCGAACAACAAAATCTTCATCCCTCATCTTCCTGTTAATACAACGGAAATGAATCTACTACCGCGCTACAAGCTGCGTTTATATCGGATGTAAGGTTTAGTCGGAAAGAATCAAGATCTATCTGTCACATAACTATCTGTGGTTATAATGTATTAGGATATATCATTTGCTATAAAAGACGTTAACTTTCAGTAACAAGCTCCAAAGTACTCGCCAGAAGTCGACTGAAGACAATTGTTCGTATTTTGAAATAACCGCAGTTAATTTACTTTCACAATTTATCTATCTATCTATCTATCTATCTATCTATCTATCTATCTATCTATCTATATATCTATATATCTATATATATAT
>JAOUZG010029590.1:729750-776483 GCA_026289955.1 Argiope argentata
TATATATATATATATATATATAATATCCTTTATTGTAATAAAGTGGGTTTAGTCTTGCCAGCCATTTAAGCTTCAAAAATGCCTGATGTGATTGCTAAATAATATTAACAATGATGATTATGTTTGTCATTTGCGGAAAAAAAACACCTTTTGGTTTATTTTTTATGATGAGAATTAAAGCAGTTATAAAGACTTATTTTGGAAACTATTAATTATTGAAGAATTAAAAATTGCAATAAAATACAAATTTCGTTAATTAGAAAAATAAAATTGATGTATATAAATCATGCATTGAAGTTTTATTAGCAGTGTATGAAGCATAACAATTTTGCATGATATATGGTTTCGAATTTAATTAACCGATTTTTATTTATTTAACGGGTTTGTGTGTCAGACATACCAAAATGTTTTATACAATTATCATGTATTTTTAAGGTAACTGACTTATCTTACGTTTACTTTCTTTCCAATTTCAATTTATTTATTTTCTAAAATTAATAGAAGAAGCTGATAAATGTGTTCATTAACTTTCATCTTTTATAACTGATACTTGATCATTTTGGAAACTTCTGCATTTTAGTAGAGGTGATATTGTAGTTCAGTTTTTGCAGTGTGTTTTAAATTGAAATAATTTTACTCTCGTCTCCTTATCAGAAGAGCTTCGCACGGTTTTCGGTTGCCATAGTAATTAGCGTGATGTATTTTATTTTAAGAGTGTTAGCTTTTTCCATTAAACAAATGAGGCAGGAAACCGGAGCATAATTATGATTTAGCTAGTGTTGATAACTATTAAATTTGAAATATCAAATAATTCTGTACAGATAGTTGTCTTTATAAAAACTATACACAAATTCATTTTCTTTCATTTACACTTAACGTTTTTTGCCAATGTTTGTAAAATTTTTGAGAACGGCTTTGTTTTTAATTGATTTTCGCATATAGCATATATAATCCGAAGAAGTTAATATTTAATTAAATTAGAAAATTCTTAAGTAGTAAACACTTTTACTTCAAATGAATATTAATTCTTCTTTTCCTTACTTACTAATTGTTTTATCATTTAAATATGTTTACTAACATATTCAAAATTTTGAAACATTCTACTTGTTAACACGAATTAAACTGGAACTTTTTATGGCAGGTGCCTCAATTATTAGAAACATCAATATCTTGCGAGTTCGACAAGGCAGTTTGTTGCGTTAAATAAAAAAAGAGAAAGTTAGTCCTCCCCATGCCAACAACGGAATGGCCTCTGGGCCTATAATACGCATATTCGATTAAGGCATAGGCCGCCTACTTCTTTTTAATGCAGTTTGTTATTATTCCACTGATAAATACTCTTTTAAAGGATTGAATTGAGAATTGTAGTTAGAAATATTCCTTGCTTATTGTTCTTTGCTGAAAATTTATTGAAGAATTTTATAAAGTTTTCTGTGAAATTTTTTCGATTTTGTAATAAAATGATATGTAAATAAAATTTGAAATAAAATTCCAATCGATGCATTTATTTAGAATACTAAACTTAAATTCATTTATATAAAAAATAGTTTTATCTATGAATTTGTCAAAAAAATTCCTAAAATGTAGCAATGTATTCGTATTTCATATGCTAATCTTTATATATCAATATGTAGCATCAATAAAATATTAGCTTTTCTGTTCTGTGAATATTCATTTGTTGTTGCCATACAGAATCCGGCATCCAGTTGATGTTGAAAGCATTGCCATTGTATTTTCTATTAATATTTCGTTTAAGTTCTAAAACTATGTTGTATAAAATCGATAGCTTTTAAAGATTTCATTTTTGGAGATCTTTCTTAAATAGATATATTTTTCTTTTCCTAACTGAAATTTTGCTAGAACTTTTTTAACTATAGCCATGTCCATAAATTAAGGATAATGCAAGTTCAGGAAAAGAAAGAATCAGGACAAAAACAAATGTTATTTATTTGTAAAGTCTATTTATTAAACAAAACGTAAAGAGCAAAAAAGTTGCCGTATGTTTCATATCATTAATAAAATTAATAAAAACTACAATTCTTTGCTCCTTGGGAAAAGGGGGGGGGGCTATTTACTAAAACCAATATTACATGGTTGGTATAATGGTGAATACTTATTGTGTCTCTCTGGCGATGCAATACAGTCCTTACAAGACCTAGGCATGCTGAGTATCAAATTATCGATTTGACCTTGGGGAATATTACACCACTCATCAAGCAATTCTCTCAGAAGTTCCGATAGTAGAAGATGGTTGACGCGCTGCAACTCATCGTTTAAGCATGTTCCACACAGGCTCTACTGGATTCAAGTCCAGTGAAAACAATGGCCAATTCATAGGGATGATATCCTCCGACTGAAGGCATTCGTTTACAATGTTTGCACGGTGAGGACGGACGTTGTCATCCATAAACACGAATTCTCCGCCCATGGCGCCCCTAAACAAACGTACATGTTGTTGCAGAATGACGTCCCGATAGATTTGGCATCTCATGGTTCAAATTTAAACATGCAGGTAGTTCTGGAAACCAGAATAATTCCTCCCCAAACTAGCAATCCTGCATCACCGTAACGGTGTCATGCGATGATATATTAATGGTAACGGGTACCTGGCGCTCTCCATATGAAAGTCCGGCGAGAATCAGTCTCCGAGCCAAACCTGGACTCACCGGAAAACATCTCGCAAACCCCCTGTTGCCGTTTCCACAATGCATGCTCTCTACTCCAGGCTAATCGCCGGCGACAGTGATTTGCAATAAGGGGATCACATCTGGCAAGTCTATTAACATATAGACCAATGTACCGTAAGCGTCTGTACAAGGTCTGCTTTGAAATTGTAGTACCCGTGGCTGAAGAGAGTGGACGAGACAGGTCTGATGCTGTGCTCCATCTGTTTCTATTAGTAGTAACTGCCAAATAGGATTCCTTATTCAGCGTTGTAACTCGGGGGAAGCCTGTGCTGTAACACCTAGTCATATTACCATCGTCTTGGAATCGTTGCCAAAGCCTGGAAATGACCCTCTATGCAATTCCCTCGGATATTTCCAGTTGGGTATTTCCTAATTCCAGTCGGCCGCTAATTCTACCACGTAAAAAATCAACCAAATGCGTCCTATGTGTCATAAATATGCGGTTATTGCATTGAAGGGTTTATAAAACGCTTGCGAACAATTTTACTTCTTTGCCTGTACACCTTATACATCACTCTCTTACACTCTGGTCATTGTGACGTACTATCGGTGTCATCTGATGGCTTCCTGCAATCTTCATATGATTTTTGAAAATGTATGTAGTCATTTTACGGGCGATACTTGTATTTTAGATTTCGATTTCCGCATGACTTTGACTTATCTTTAATTTATTGGTATGAGTGTATTACAGCATGTAGTAATTTCTATTGAATTGCCCTTTTGTGACTAGTGCTCAGCTTTCGTACTTATTTAAATCTTTACTAATGTCCCCCCCCTTCTGAAACTTGCAATCATCATGCATACTGTTACAATCTTCTTTAACCTTTTTAAATGATTTACAATTTTCTTTTGCAGTGGCTTCAAAAACAAAAGTTAAATTTGTCGGTAAGCGAGCGATCAAGAAACCTCAACTCAAAAAGAAAAAGAGGGTTTTAAAGCAAGCTGTGAAAGCAAAGCCTATTTTGAAAAAAATAAAAAAGGAAAAGCCATCCGAGGAAGAAGTAGAAGTTAAAGTTCCTGAAGTTATTGTACAAGTGCCTGATAAAGTTTCTTTAAATGAAGTTGAACATGGTATGTATATAAGAAATTTTATGATTAATAAAAATAAACTATCCAAAAAGAACACTTAATTCGATTTTTTTTTCTAATTCTTAACTAGAGTTTGTTTTTAATAATCTTTTTAATTAAATTTTATAATTAATTTGAGCTTTTCTTTATATAGAAATAAGATGAAAATATTTATATAGAATATTAGAATATTTTCATCATTATTTATAATTAAATATTTATGCACTTATCATTTAGGGTAGCTTTTCTGTACATACACAGAAAAGTTTCCCAAGAGAGAAGGATAGAGAAACATACCTTCAATTATATCTTTTTTTATTTCTGTAAAAACATGAAATCAGAAATCAATAAAATTATAAAAACTATTTTTATAGAAATTTAAAACCTCTGAAAGTTTTTTTTAATCCTAGGGCTATGTGCAGATATATATTAAACTGTTCAACTTGGTTTTGATATTTTTGTTTAAATTATTTGTTATTAAAAATTTCAACAAAACATAATAGCAAAAGAAATGTTTAAATGTATTTTTATAGCTTTTTTTAAACATATTAATTGTTTCAAAATAGGCAGCACAAAACACATAATTTTTTAATCATTTTTTTATTTCACTAAATTCAATTGCTTCTTTCTGTTAAACAACAGATTATGAATATTAACTATAAAAACAACTTTTTGTCTAAAAACGGACTTATATTAATTCAAATATTAATAATATTTTAAAGGTTTGCATTGCAATCAAATAATTGTTTGTAAATTGCTTTAAACTCGAGTACTAATATCTTCAAAAATAAATAATGAACTCTGAAAATTGGTTTGATTACTCATAAAATCAGTATGTGTGAAATAGTATAATAATTCCTAATATTCTCTTTGTATATAATTATTAGAAATGAAATTGAACTTCTTAAATTGGTTTAAAACCTAGAGAGAAATCTAAATGTATTTTGGTAATTATGCTAGTTTAAGTTAACATATTTAGAAAATATACTGTATTAGAAAATAAAAAACACAGAACATTAGCTCTTAGTAAAGTGAAAATTTTACAAATAGGTTACTTATACTTTATTGGAAATTTATAGTTTTTAATAATTTATTTTGATGCTTCTAATCAACTTAAAATGGGTCAATTATTTTCATTTATTTAAAAAATAAAATTTAAAAAAAATTACCTTTTCTATAACATTTTACAAACATGTAATTTCTAAACTTTCAGAAAAAGACATATACTATCAATAATTAGAAAAATACTTTAAATTATGTATAATGTTATATTTCACATTGTTTGAATCAATAAATATCACTGCTGAAAAGTTTTTGTAAATTTTTATGAAGTCTTCCACATTTAGTAAAGATATTTATTCACATTATTTGTAATACACTAATATTTTTTTAAAAAAGTTTCATTCCTCAATTATTAAAATTAGTGAAGTTATTTGTCAGACTAAGTTATTTGATTAAAATTAATCAAATAATTTTAGACCATTTCTATGGCCTCGTCAAAAGAAGGTCATATAATCAAAAGCTCTGCATCTTTGGATGGTCATTGACTAAAGCATATATAACTTTCATATGGGTGTATCTTTTCTGAAAAAATTAATTATAAAAGAATGTTCAATTCCTTTGCTATAATTAGAAAAAAGAAACACCAGAAACAGACACACAAAAAAATCCCTCCCCATGAAAATAATTAAACATTTTCATTATTTGTAATAATTTCATTTACTTTTTAAAATAAATTAATCAAAATTTTATTCTGCTTTTCTCTCGGTCTTTGAAACATACTGAGAAAAATAAACATGAAATAAAATTTGTTCTTGGCTTAGTTTAAATACTGTATATTTTGTATACATGTTAAACAATTAGTACATCATCTATTTCATTAATTGCTCAATTTAACAGTAGGGGGAAGACTTGGTTCTTATTAAAGAGTGTAAAAATTAGAACAATTAATCATAATTTTTAGTCAATCACAGAGTACTAGACTTAACTTGATTTTTTTTATGTTGCTGTGCTTTTAAATGCTCTAATATGAGTATTAATGTAAATATTCTGACTAACTAGTTTATGTTTTTTAGAACTCCTCCCAGCTGTTGCAGCCGAGGAAGTAATCTCGAATACAAATGATTCTGTAAATGGCGAAGATGAAGATTCACTCGAAATAGATGAAGGAGAAGGAATGCTAGTGATAGATGAAAAACTTGATGAAGATCCTGAACAGGCAGAAAATGAACAAGATCATGATGAAGTTCCTAATTCTGGGCTAAATAATCAAATTATTGTTGATGAGAATCATAATGAATCGGACAATGCTGCAAAATTAGCAGTCGAAAACATAATGGTAAGCAGAATTTATTTTCTTTAATAATTGTTGAATTATTCTCTTACTCGTGTATTTAATGAGGTGATTAAAAAGGTTGGACTAAATTTTCTAATTGAAAGCATTTTCCAGATTTAAATATTGAAAATATACTGAAAAATACTGCATCCAGTCTAAATTTAAATTAAAATTATCATCTATGTAACCTAAAATAAATTTTCCAGAATAAAATTTCCATCTCTTCAGGTTCATTGAATGTATTATTAGTAGTAGTAATAGTATTACTTCACCCATTCAAAGCTACCTTTATGGCCAAGGATATACTATATACAAGATGTACTTATTTCAAACCAAGAGGCTGCATATAATCATGATTAGTCCACTCAACTTAGTTCTAATTGTTCTTCATAAGTTAACTCTAGTTATGTATTAAATTGTGCAATGGCTTAATTCTAAGCTTATATTATTGTATTTTGATTTTTAAAAAAAGTTTTACATCGTACAAATATTTTATGTCATTTGTAAATGTACTGCTGATGAAATTATCAATTGTCAGTTTTTATAAATATCCCAGATATATTAAGGGCTATATTTGGAAAAATATTCCTAATACACTAATATTTTAAATAAAAGAAATCCTCTTCTCCTTTATTTGAAGCTGACCAGGTTGTGAAATTTTAAGTATTGACTTTTTATATGATGTTAGAGTGGTTTAGTGGCTGTCTCAAGAAACATTGCCAATCAGTATTTCACAGTACCATTGTTTGCCTTAAAATAATGAAATTAATAACCGACAGTCTTTTTTATATATATCATTAGAATGAGCTGAAGTATTTCTGTGTAAGTATATTAAGAACATTTTACTGAATATGATTAACCGAATGGTAAAATTGTATATAAATTGAAACTTGTAATTTTTTAGCAGTACATTTACTGACTCAAGTAACGGAAACTATAATTCTGTATATTATTTAAAGCATAGGAAGTTTATCTCAAATTTAGAAATTAGCAATCGAGCCATGATTAGAATGGATTAACTGCATAACTTCTAATTTTGTGGGCTGTTTTATTTTGTCATTTATTTATACTTTATAACACTTCATTCTTCTTATGTAATTTTTATGTGATAAAAATATAATATTGTTTGTTATTCTAAGTGATGGGAGTGGGGGCTCAACTTTTCTTTTTGCTCACCTGTGGAAAATAAATGTGGGCTAGTTTCTTGACATTCTTTTAACCATTTCTTTTGCTTTTTTTAATGGAATTCTGGCAATTGAAAGATGTAAATTATTTTCAGATTCTCGATGGTAATTAAAAAAATGTTGAATATATTATTGCCATTCACTTGCTTCACTGTTACAAAATATATGTTTACTATTACATGTGGATTGGAACAGTTTGTACTAATAATTTTTTTTATGCTGCTGTTACAATTCTAGACAAAATTTCACAGCATTATATTCGAAAAGAAGTTTATTGTGAAGCCTTTTATCAAAATTTTTACCATCTGGAAGTGTTGTTCTTTCTTGTTCCTAGATGTAAAACTGAATCACCATCAAGTATCATTGAACAATTTTTATAATAGATATTATATATATATAATATTATATATATAATATTTACATACCTTTAAATAACACTTTTATATAGCTTACAAGCCAGTTCATTTCTAATATTTTTATTTTATGGATCTTTTTATTTATCCTCTATTGCAATGTCTTTTTCTCATTTTAGGGTGACACAAATATGAATGTTTCAACTGTTCAACATATCTGCACTATTTGCCATACAGCTACAGAATCAGCTTCAGCTCTAACAGCTCACATGAAGCAACACAGCATTACTAATAATCAAATTCACCAGTGCCTAATTTGCTCAAAGAATTTGAGCTCAGCAAGTTCTCTTGATCGTCATATGTTGGTTCATTCAGGAGAGAGACCCTTCAAGTGTAAGCTTTGTGATATGTCATTTACCACAAATGGAAACATGCATCGTCATATGCGTACTCACGGCGACATTGAAACGTCAAATGAAAGTGGTAAATCTCTTGATCTTAGGAAGAAGGAGATAGAAAAGCCTGAAATATGTGATCCTTCTGAATCAAAAGTTGTTGACCCAAAATTATTATGCCCAGTTTGTGGCAAAGCCTTCTTATGTAAATACGGTCTTGAAAGTCACATGGAATTCCATCCAAATGATCCAATAATGTGTCAGAAATGTGATAAAATTTCTGCCAACTATACTGCTCACACTCAGCATAAATGTGGAGAATCCTTATCATCTGAAGAGCAAGAGAATGAGTCTCAGAGTGGTTTTCAAGAGTTGACCTTCATGGATTTTACCACTGACAAATTTGCTTTAGTTTCTAAATCACATTGTGAGCAAAACATTAAGCGACCAGTTAGTGCCTTTCAGATATTTGAATGTTCAGTATGTAAAAAGGCTTTTCCTTGTGGAAGAGCCCTAAAGCTTCATGAGCGAGTCCATGAGTCAGAAATTGGCACATTTTGTGCTACTTGTGAATGTGATTTTGCTGCATCAAGTTTCCTTCAGTTTCATAGGTTGAAACACAGATCAGCTGAGCATTGCCTTACTCATTCGTTTCCGAACAGCAAGTTCAGTCATGTATCTCAGAAGGCTCTTCATGATGGGAAAGAAGACTTCTTGGCTCTGCTCAATTTACAAACAAAGCAAAATCAATTATCACTTATGAAGAGTCTACAGTCAAGTAAAGTGAAAGAAGATCCAGCTGAAAATTATGATTATTTCGTTCATGGTAGAGTCATGAAGAGAGATAACAATGGAAATGATGTTGATAGTAGTAATAACAATAGTAACAATGATTTTGCTGATATTCAGTCAATTATTTCTCTTACTTCTAAAGCACCCCTCATTAATGCTGCCCAGACATCCCCAATACGAATACGTCCTGCTTCACCAGTATCTTTCCCAGCTCACCAGCCAAAATCTCCTCAAATTGCTGAATCTGCTAATGCAAGTCCAGAAACTCCGTCCAAAGATGAAATGCCTAGTGCTTCAATAAATCACGATGTGCCTGCTGTTGAATTTGTTGCTAATAATGCTCATGGTATGCATACATGTGCAACTTGTTCTCAGAAATTTAAAAATTATAATGCTTTAAAGCGCCATAGCAAGATGCATGTTCAAAGAGGTTCCAGTCATTCATGTGATATTTGCTCCTATGTTAGTGTTGACAAGAGCACTCTTATCCGGCACTTGCGAACACATAATGGGGAAAGACCCTTCCAATGTGTTATTTGCAAGTATGCTTTTACCACTAAAGCTAATTGTGAGCGCCATGTCAGAAAAAGGCATAAAAAGCTTGGCAAAGCTGAAATCCGAAATGCTATGCAGTACAACCCAAATATGTCAAATAGAAGTGGATCTGATTCCTCGACTGCTGACATTGGCAGTTCAGAAACTGTTTGCAAGTACTGTGGAGTGGATTTCAAGTACAACAGAGTTTTGAGACATCATCTAAGATCTCTTCACAATAGCTGCAATAGTAAACCTTTTAGTTGCAAAGTATGCAAATATGGGTTTTCTACCAAAAATAACTGCATTCGTCATGTGTTGAAACAACATCCTGTTTTTAAAGACAAATTGAGGTCTGTTGTTATTCCAAATAATTTAATGAGATCAACAGCTAACTCGGAATCAATGAGCAGTAGTCCAGAAAATTCGAATTCTTCTAATGGAAATCCACCTGCTGTTAATGAGGATAATAATCAACCTTTGGATTTACATCTCAATCCTGCTGATAGAGTATTAGATTTACAAATTGACCGAAGTTCTGATTATAATGCAAATGAAGCAGTTATTGCAGCTGAGAGTTTAGTAAGTTTATCTGAAGCTCCTCCTCTTCAAGAAGAACCTTTAAATCTTGCTGCTCATGCTTTGGATTTATCATGCAAATCCCAAATTCCTGTTTCTAAAAAATTGGAACCTAAGCCTGCTAGTATTTTCAATTCGCCACCAAGCTCTTACAAATCTGTGGGGTATATTGATCTGACAACCTCTAAATCCTCAACCCCTCAAGTGCTGGTACCTGAAAATAACATTCAGATTTCACCACTACCTATGACAAATTGTTCAAAGAAGATAGAAATTTTGAATAAGAATGACCAACCTACAAATACTCCTGGGCAAAAACAAAGATCATTTACATGTGTATATTGTTCTGCAGGTTTTACTTTGAAATCAAATATGGAGCGACATATTAAAAGAAAGCATCCAGAATTTGCTAGGCCAACACGTAGTAGGAATTTCATACCAAGCATTGTAACTCCAAACCTCCAAAAACAGAATTCAGCAACTCTCTCTGACAAAACTAGAGATGCTTTGAGACATGTATTAAGCACAAAAGTCCAACAAGTGCCTGTTTTCAAAAATTTTAATGCAGAATCATTTCCTAAGGTGGGTGGAACATTTAAAATAGTCACACCTGCCCATGCTTTCCTGACTCCCATCACTCAAGTTGCAAATCATAAACCGGTATTGAACGTTTCTCTTGATTTAAGTGGTAAAAATGAAAAAGTGAAAATAATTGATATGAGTCAAAACGTCTTGAGACCAGCTGAAAATGGCGATGAAAACTGTTCTGATTTGGCTAGTGTGTCATCTGTCATCTGCACTGCTAATTCTCCACAGTTCAAACAATACCTTGGAAAATCGAACGACATCGAAAAAATCGATGTTAATCTGCAAGAAGATAAGAATGAGAATATCCAAATTATACCAGAGGTTGAAGTTCCAAAGAAAAATGAAAATGCATCTGTATCTTGTCCATTTTGTGAAAGGAAATTTCCGTGGACCAGTTCTCTTCGTAGACATATTCTTACGCACACCGGACAAAAGCCTTTTAAATGTCCCAAGTGCTCCTTATGGTTTACTACTAAGTCAAATTGTGAACGTCATTTAGTTCGCAAGCATGGCCATAAAGGGGATCTGATAACACGCAGTGTCCCTGACCGTCCTTATAAATGCAATCATTGTCTGACAAGTACCTTTTCTACTCAAGGAAATCTTCGTAAACACTTTTATTTGAAACATTGGACAAAAAGTTATTTAGGTATGAACTGTAAGCCAGTCCAGATGGATAAGAAAAATGGTGAAATAAATGCTTCAAGCTTGCCTTTTGAAAATTCCTCATCTCCAGTCAAAGTATCTGAGAATAATAATGTTTCACCTGTTACAATTCAAGAGCATAGTTACAGTCAATTGGAAAACAAACTTGCTTTTCCTTGCAATTTTTGTGATAGCAGGTTTGGTAGCATAGCAGATTTAAGTAATCATATGTTTAAGCATAACAGTGTGATGTATATGTGTTATTTGTGTCGAAAGACATTTTCTAATCATGAAGATTGTTACAATCATTTTAAAACTTCTCATTCGTTAGTTTACATGCAGATAAATTCAGCTGAAGAAAATGGTTTGAAGTTGCCTGAAGAAGACAGCCTTGAAGATATTTCAGAAGTTGCATCACCTGATAAAAATGCAACTTCAGTGGCTTGCATGGTATGTTTTCAAAAAATGTCTTCTGTTGAAAATCTCCAACACCATTTTAAAAGACATTTGTTGAAAGATAGACAAGCTGAAAATGCAGAACAACTCCTTTCAAAAGAATCTAATCCACCATCTACCAAATCATCCTCAATCACTTCCAAGCTTTCACCTAGCCCCATGCCAAAAAAACAGCGCTTAGCTCCCAAAAATAATAAAAGAGGCAATTCTTTATTGCACATGTTTGCAGAAACTGAAATATCTCATTCCAAAACTGACATTGTTTCTCCTGAAGAAGGCTCCGATTTGATCCAAAAGCTCCTTGGCATTCATGATCCAAAAAAAATAGATGAATGCTTATTGTCACCTGATTCTGCTGCCCAAATTCTTGGTGTGAAAAAAGATTGATTGCTGAAAATTGTATCTTTCACAGCAAGATCCATTGTTTAAATGAAGCAGTTATCATCTGTCGCTTGAGGCATGTGCATCGTCTTTTGATGAACTCCTGTATATAATGTTAGGCTTTCAGAAACTCCAGTCATAAGAATTCTGTTTTTATTGAGATCGATATGTCAAATATCTGATTACTTCAGTTGTTCCTGTTTTCTACAAACAATTCAAAGTAGTGTAGTTTTGCACTGTGCCTTTTACGTGAGTAATTTCAAAATGGAGATTGAAAAGATTTAGAGAATGACTTTTTGTCCATTGTTGATTAATTTAAATCTATTGCCTTTAATACCTTAAAAATTTTAGACCATGTTAACAGAAGTTTGATCTTGAATATCATGACAATCAAATAAGATTATTTTTATTGATTTGACCCCAAAAGTTCAAAGTTTTAAATTGATTTATATTTCTTCAGCTTTCAATCCCCACCCCCTTTAAAATAACAATTTATTTTCAAATTGATATGTAATAGCAGAGGAATTTTTACGTAATGTGTTGTTTTAATTTGCACTTCAATTGTTTTTTTTTAATTTGTGAAATATTTTGTAATTTTAAGAAAAATGTTAAGCCTTAAAACAAATTAAGAGTAAGTATCTGATTTCTAACTAATGAATTCTTAATCATTATGGTTTATTTACATTTCCTTTGAAATTCATTGTGTGGTTAATGTACTTATTTTAAAGCATAAAAATATTTGACATTTTTGAAATATAATGATAAAAAAAATATTTGAAGAGAGGATAAGTTTTAAACTTTGCAAATGCAAATCAATAATATCTTTAAATTGTTAATACAATGATAAAAATGAACTCGCATGCAAGAAAATATTAATAACTATGACATTTGCCATGATATTCATGATTTCTGTGGCATGCATATTAGAAATATTCAAATTGTTACTGTTTCTATATAGTGCACTTATCAAACATTTTTATGCCTTCAAAATATTTACTAGAAAATTGTTAAATATATTCATATCAAAATTAATATTTTATAAAAAATAACTTCACTTTTCTATTGCAGATTTAAAAAGAAAATTAAGTGCTTAAAAGATAACTATTAAATTATTCAAAAGGTTTTTAAATAGTTAATTATTTATACTCTAGATATTAATCAAAGTTTATGGCTTATGGAATGTTATTTATTGAATGCATTTAAAATGAATAATGCAACTTTAAAATAAAAATATGTTTTAAAGTAAAAATTTATTAATTATTTAAAAAATTAAATAATTTTTCATTATTGTGAATTTATTATACATATATATTATATATATAATGAAATACAGCTGAGCATTGAAAATCTGAATCAACATTTTAAATGTTTTTGAAACAACAGATATTAGTAAAAGAATTTTCATTGCAGGCCCTTATCAAAAAGTGATTAAAATTATTTTATTTTCAGGAAAAATGGTGCAGATAAATAGCAATTAAAATCAAAACTTATCAGGTGCATTAAAACATGATTTTGAATAAATAAGGTTATGATGATAATAAGTAGCTGTAAATTAACTAGTTATTCAAAAATGAATTTCATTGGGAAAACCTATAAAATTTGATTGAGCTTACAACAATGGCAATCTTAGGATTTCAATAAAATGAATTTCCAGAGTTGTATTTCAGTGAAATATATGATTAGCAATAAAAGTTTTTGTAAAACTGATAATATTTTTGCAAAATATATAATTTTTTACTGTTTATTTATAGCATGAAATGCAACACTTCAGTAATTTAATGAATGAATCTAGTGAATTCATACTTTAATTATGTCTTATTTTTTATTCAGGATTTTATTCAATTCATTTCTGATTTCCAGATTTCAATGCTCTACTGCAAAAAGGTTTTTTAATACAATTTTCTTAATTCTTATATCACACATTCCACATTATTAACCGCTTTAAATTCAATACTTTACTGTATATAATATAAAAATATAATAAGTAAACTTTACCTTTCTCAGGTATTATTATATTAGACATCAAGTATATTTTAAAAATGTATGTATGTATTCATTACGGTTTTGTATAATTATTATATCAAACAAGTGCAATTTGATAGAATCATTAAATTTTAAACAAAAATAATTCAATCTTTCTTTTTAAAACATATGCCTCCTACTTATTACAATTTGTTTTCTCAATTATACACAGTAATCATTAGAAATATTTTATAAATAATCTTTGATTATGTTTAGAAACTCATCTGTGGTCTTGTTGTTGAGTATAGCTAGTTTTGTAGAATTGAATTGTTTTTACTTCGTTAACTTTGTACAGTTAGAAAAATGGTTATCTATATACATCCACATATTGAATACTGTACAGCACTTAACACTAATTGCTTTACTGTTAATCTTAAAGTAATGTAGTGAATGTGATAGTGATTTTCAATCATGTAATGACTTAATGTTGTATATAGATTAATAATTTACTTGCACTCTTTCTGTGTAAAAAAAGAAGGCATTGTCCTATTTGTATCACTAAATAATGGCATTATTTGTTTGAATTTTAATTAATGTGAAATGAATGTTGATTGATTTGTTGTATAGAAAAAAAGTTTACATTCCAGTCAAAATACTTCTTGTTACAGTGGTTTGAGGGAACAATTTTAAATGTTACTGTGTCTTGCCTTTGTGTTAATTTAGTGTCTTGCTTGCAATTTTCTAAGTGCCTATCTATAAGAAGTCAACCGTCCATCAAAAAATTTGTATAAAAGGAAACAATGGAATACTTTCCTGGGAGCAATTTTCTTGTTATATTAGCAATTATTCAGTACATCAACTTAATAATAATATATTATTAAATTTACATTCCGTCCATTAGTATTGTCTTAATGAAAACTGCTGATTGTTAAAAAATAATTTTGAAAGCAGTAATTATGATTTAGTATGTCAAAGTAAATTTATGAATTTTATATTTATTTTTTAAATGTGCAGTATGCTTATAATATCCATTGTCATGAAATAGTAAATTGCCTTAAAAGTAGTATCAATATAGAATTGTTAATCTTCATTGCTGTCAAACCTCTGTATATCGAACGTAAAAATTATGTAAAATTTTAGGATGGAATTAACAATGAAAGTTTCATTTTGCAGAAATATTTACATGTCATTTTTCATAATTTTCATTTTGAAATCATTTATTCATAACTCATAATGTTAGGGTTAAAGAAGTTAGAAACTATGAAATAAATTTATTTTTAAAAATGCATAATCACAGCAATTTTTTTTTCAAAATTATTAATTTACATTTTTTGTTTCCTGGATCTTTACTATCCATCTTATTTTCTGTCTTTTTTTGCTGGGGAATTTTTTTTATATGTAAAGTTTATACTATAAGAATCTGTCAAATAGTTTTTTTTTTTTTTTTGTCTCCCTGTGTTAAATTTACTGTCCTTTTTTTATGAATGAAATCAATGGCTGCTTTTTTAATGCATTAGATGTGCATATAATTTTTATGCCACAATTTTTACTCAATATACAGAAATTTTATTTGATAAACATAAACAGTTTTTCAATTGAAATTCATGGGGTGCAGTGTAAAGTTCGTATTAAAATTTTTCGATATATGGGGGTTTATCAGCTTTTTCAGATCAATAGCGGGATACAGTTCAGTATCTTCTGTATTTTGAAATCTTTGAAGTGAAAAGAAATTTTATGGTGTCAAATCTGCATGTTAACACACTATCATCTGGAAAATGTTTTAAACATTTTGAATGCCTTTCTAGAAATCTTAATCTCATAAGATTGTTTTAAAATCAACAAAACATATTCATTATAATGTGTGGAAGTTTAAAAACTATTTTTGTAATATTAGGACTTTTCTATGATGTAATAAATCATAGTGAGCAATTACTATTGAGCAATACTTTATTAATTAATAGACATATTTTATATTTAATATTTGCAGATTTATAGATTGTTATTTATATAAATACAGCTGCTTGCTTGTACTTTACACATAATGTTATATCTGTCCAATACTGCAACATCTGTGCCTTCTTAGCCATCATTTTGAAAGTGCTCTTCAAGGGAAGATTTTGGTTTCATTGAAATCGAATGAAATTCAGTCTGGCAACTTATAATGAATTTTTCATTTGGCTAATTCTTAATTTAAATTTTATTTTTATAATACTATTTTTTATTCAGTTAATCTTAATATTCAAAACTTTCTAATTATATTTTCACAAACATGTATGGGGATTCTTGTTCGTTGATAAAAGAGATAGACCAGTTAGTCATATTTGATTTTCATTCCCACAAAATAATGTTTATAATATGTTATTATTGAAAAACATTTTATCTTTCATAAATAGTGCTTTGTTATAGTTGTGCAAATTTATATGAAAAAAAGATCACCTGCTTCATTTATTAAAACTTTTAAATATTTTTAAATAAAAATTTTCTTTGGTGGTAAAAAGCTATTTTTATATATAAAATAGTGTTTTTATTTCAAAGCACTTCATTTGTTATTTGTGAAGGAAAGGGTTTATTTCCTTACGTAGAGAAACACTGTTTGCATAAACTGCCTTGCATAATGCCTAATTTATACATTTAAAGAATGCTATGTAGTGAAATTATTTTCTATGAAATTATCTGTTAACTGTCTGTATATCTCATGAAAAAATTTAAGGGAAACGGCTGAAGATGTTTTATTTGTTAAAATAAATAAATATTGTTTTACATAAAATGCCTTACATATAATACCTAATTCATATATTTAAAATAAATGGTGCAATTATTATCTGTGAAACTCTCTTTTAACTGTCTGTATATCTTCAGAAAAATTGTAAAGGAAATGGGTGTAGATTTATACATATATATAGATATTTATTAAACGTTATCTGATTTTACTAGCCATTAATTTGGCGATTATGAAATCATAGAATTTTGAAATATGATTTGATAGTGTGTTTAACATGCAGTTTTCATAAGACTCATTGCCATTTTAAAAGCGAGTATTATTGAATTAACCATCATATGTCTTTATTTTTATTACATGCAATTTATCTGTACTGCTTGGTAATAGATACGTTAATTCGTGTTTGGATTGTAACATTCAGAAGTGTTTAAATACCATAACAAGAAATTTTTATAAAAGGCGAAATTTTGGGAAAAAAATCTTTTTAAGGCAGAAGTATCTTCCTTAACTTGTTTATGTTTGCCTGTATGTGTGTACAAAAATCATCAAGAATCATTTCTAGAAATTCTTATCAGTGCTTAGTGTTATTTAGGCTGACATATTAATGTGACTAAATAATTAATGTTGAATTTCCATTTATTTGAAACCCAAAATAGGGCATGGGGTATTTATTAGGTTTATCAGAAATGATATCCAATGAATACTTTATTATTCAGAATTTATCATTCAGCAAAATTTGTAAATGCTTGATTCGTCATCAGTACTGAAATAGAAATTGCATCACCTGAAATTCTTTCTATGTGAGTACACTATTTAAATTTGAATTAAACATTTGTTGATTATCAGTATACGAAATTGATGAATGTGTCAGCCTAAAATACTCGGAAATGAAGGTAGTATAATGAATACTGTAAAAGTTAAGATTAATGTCCGGTTTCTCGCCAAGAATGACAAAATCTTGCCAAATTTCCAAAATCTCGCCAAAAGTCCGCCATCTTGTATAATTACAAGATATGGTAATAAACGGCTTTTATGATAGCAATAGAAAATTGGCAGGATTACACTTGGCTGAGAATTACCCCTCCCCCCCTAAAAAAATAAAGTTTGGGGTATCGACATTAATCTTAAGTTGAGCTAAGAATATGATAATTAATAATAATTCTATATTCATTTGCTCAAACATTTTTGGGTTGCTCAAGTTCATGTAGGAACAGATTGTTTTACAAATCTGACTAGATTGTTTTGTAAAATATTCTGAATTAAATTATTCTAGGACATTTTATTAGAGAAATATTTCTTTCATTTATGGAAATTAAAGTCACAGCAAGCTCGTTCTTGCGTACCACTTTTTTTTTCTTTCTTTTTTGGCGGGGGGAAATAAAACCCAAATATTTTAGAGAAATATTCTTATAGAGTGCATTTCGTCTAAATAACGAATAATTCAGTAAGATTTCATTTAAACTATCATTAGCAAATTCATTGAATTTTTTTTCCATCAGTTTGGTTATAACAGAGCTGTGTTATAAAAATTTAAGACCAAACGCAGTTTTACGTAATAGCTCATTCCATTTTCTTTTATATCATTTTGTGAAAATTGTAAGTAATCTGTGTGCTGTTTATTAATGCTTTCTTGTCAGATTAAATTTGTTTTGAATTGTGATAAAGTAGTTCTCTTTTTTTTTCTGTTTTCTATGCAATAAAAGATATATAAAATTTATTGGCTGTGGTGTTTTATTTTTGTATGTTTGTGGTTTGTTTTTCCATGTATCTTGAAAAGTATGCATTCCTAATTGAAATTGTGAAAACTGGATACAGTAATCGCTGCGTTATTAATACTGCTTTATAAACAATTCCAACTATTGATTCCAATTTAATTTTGTAAAAGATGTGTAATTCAAACTAACAGCCTAACCTCCTCTAACCAGATTTTATTTAAAATTTGATATAAATCTGCAAATTTGATGTATACTAAACTTCAATGGTCTAGCTCAAAGCACCTTTTAGTTACATTTGTCAGAAAAAAAAATTTCAATTGTTTTTTTATTTCTGGGAGATTTAACAAGCGGAGATTTGTAAAAATCTGGAATTCAAATTTTTGATGATTACTATTGTTATTCTTTCTTATGACACTTACCATGGACAAGCTTGCTGAGGCAGTCAGCGATGTAAGCTGAAAAAGTACTTCTTGTTTAGTAGTAGCGCCAACCAGGGTCAAGAGCTCTGTGTAATTGTACACTGTTCAAGGGAAGGAGGGAACCAACTAGAGTTCACCAAATCTAACCACAAGCATTTGAAAGCTCATGATCTTTAGATATATCATCAACTATCAGTACCTGAACGGCGTTGCCCGTGACGTAGTATCCAAGAAGAAAAATTAGCTTTATTATGTCTAACTTCCACCTGATATCACATGGGCATGTGATATAGGTTTTTAAAAAAACCAATATTACACGTTTGGCTTGATGGTTAATACTTAGTATGTCTTCCTGACCATGCAATACAGTCCGTACTACGCCTAGGCATGCTGAATATCCAATTATTCATCTGATCTTGGGGAATATTACATAATTCATCAAGAAAATTATCTCCGAAATTCCGGAGTACCTGTAGGAGGTGGTTATCGGGTCCCAACTTGTCGCCCAAGTATGTCTCACTTATCCTCTACTGGAATCAAGTCCTGTGAGAATGTTGGCGAGTCCTTATAGTTGATATCCGTCGATCGAAGGAATTCGTTTACGAAAATGGCATGGTGAGGACGGGTGTTGTCATGAATAGATACGAATTCTGCGTCCCGAAACAAATGTGCATGTTGTTCCTGAATGACGTTCCGATAGATTTGTGCTATCATGGTTCCAATTTGAGCATACCGGTAGTTCTGGAACTCAAAATAATTTCCTCACAAACAAGCAATCCTGCACCACCGTAATCACCAATCCTGCACCATGTTTTCTTGGATGTAACGGGCACCTGGTGCTTTCCATACACACACAACACCGCTTCATGCCCCTGCAACTATAACCACCTGGTTATTTAAACAGTGTAGTGAGCATGAAGTGGAAGATATAATGGAAGTGATTGTTGTTCGACGTCTCACATTCATTGGTTAGAATTTAATAAGGGATTTTAGTTTTGAATTAAAGAAAGCTGGAGACAGTGAGCTGTTTGAAATTTAAATGGGGAGTGGCTTTGTCTAATTAAGCTAACTATTGGAGATAAACTGAAGACTAATGCTAGTTCACAAAAACAATCTTATAGTTTGTTTGAGATTACAAATTTCTGAAAACTATTGTAAAAATACAAAAGAAAAATTTAGGGACGAGAACATAAACAATTCAGTAACATACCACTGTATTGTTTTTTTTTGTTGTTGTTGTTTTGCTTTTCTTACTGCACATGCGTTTGTAGAATTTGGCAGGGTGTTTTTGTTATCGTTTTTTCACTTAAAAAAATTAACCACTTATCATAGTTTAATTCCAACAATCACAGTTTAATTTTGCTCATTGTTCTTCCTGATGCGAGTTTGCGTGATTTTATTTTATTTACCATCTTTTTCTGTATTTTCCTGATTCAGTTATTTTACCATGTTTCTTTGTATAAATATACATCATTTCATTATGATGCGCAATGAAAAAAATTCAGGGGCGGCAAAACTATAATTCATAGCCAAGCACGAAATACCTGAGTCTATCTTATGAAATTGTGGCAAAGATAAACCAGTCATTTTCTGCGCATGCGCTGCCCACTGAGCAAGTGTTAACAAAGCCTAAGTTTAATTTCCACCAGATATGATATGGGCATATCAAACAAGCATCAAAATATATTTAGAAATCCTCAAAAAAAAAAAAAAAAAAAACAATTTGTATAGCACACATTCAGAAATATTTAGATAGTTAAAAAGGTTAAAATTTAGAAACTATTTTGTTTATGTTCATAAACAAAATTGTTTCCTAATAATGTATAGTAGAAAAGCCATTTTAAAATTTAAAAATATATACATAATTCATTGTACTCAATGTTCCACATTTGTTTATAACCTCTATATAATCTGATATTAAAATAACATTTAATACCTTCATTTTATACCATGTATAGATTTATAAACGTGAATGTACTTCATAGACAAGAAAATATATATACTCGGAACTTTTTGAAATTCAGCTTTTCTCCTTCATGACACCAGAACTTCCTTGGCACGGATATGATTAGATCCAACAATATTAAATATTTTATATTATGAATTATCAAAGTAATATATGCAATTTAACCTAGTAGGTGAGGTAAATGACCGTACTTTATGTTTATAATGTGTTGCACATTTGCACTAAATTGTAATATATTTGGAGAGCGCAAAAGTTCCCCTCACTTTTGATATCCAAATTTGCAATGGAATTGACGTCACAAATGACATTGTAATGACGAATATCGTCGGCCACTCACACAAGTGGATTACTCACATATAAATGCATCGTGTTTCACAAAGTTAATCATCGCTAAAAAAATATCAGAAGTAACGTGAAAAGCACGAAAGAGCGTTTAAGACACTTATAATACGAGTTCGATAAAAAGAGTAGGCAGCCACAACATATCGCAATGTTTGCCATGTTTATAGGAAGGTTGCAATAGACGAAAACACATGTCATTAATGGGTTCATAAATTAACAGAAGGAGACAGAAGCTCCCAATATCAGGCTAGGAGTGAATTACAATCACTTTTTAGAGAAGACGATATTGAACAAACCATAAGGAACAACCCTAACCTCAACCGTGCCAGAAGTAGCGGAGACCTTCAACGTACGCTGGATAATGGTTTTACGAGACAGTTGAATTACTGGGTTCCACATAACCTGATAGCTAATCAACGGGATGACCGAATCGCCACCTTGCTTTTCCGCTACAAAAATGATGTATTCTTGACACGAATGGTGACAGATGATAAGAAGTGGATAATGTACTGTAATGCAGAGCGTCGTAGGACAGTGTGTCACCCTTCTGATCCACCTACATCAGCATTAAAAGCTGAACTGAATCCTAAGAAGGTGTAATTGAGTGTGTGGTGTGATGGGCAGGGAATAATTCCCTGGGATGTCCTGCCACTCAACCAAACCATCAATACTATCTTCTACTGTCTACAGTTAGACAGGTTGCATTCAAATTTAGTAGCAGAGCGGTCAGGTCTCATCAATCGTCGTGGTGTTATCCTTCATCATGAAAACGCCAAGCCACATGCTACTATCATCACTCTCCAAAAGTTAATGGGCTTTGATTGGGATGTTTTATCCCACTCTTTCTTTTCCCACGACTGCACCAACTGACTGTCACATAAGCAATTCTTTCAGTCAGAGAATCTTTGATGACCTTGATGCTGGAAAAATTGCCATCCAAGACTTTTCTGACTCGAACTCCCAAACATCTATGGAACTCATCTCCTGACGGGAAGTTGACAAAAAGTCATAGATGGCAACGAGGATTATTCACAATAATAGGTTCTGTTCATTTTACGTTTATTTGCTCTTCATTATGAGTAAAAAATAAATGCACTCATCCAATATCTATAAACTTGGTACATTTCAAAACCCATCTATGGTTCCAGTTAAATTTCACCTTTTTCTCCCTTTCAATTCGCTTTTCCGTGTAGAATATTATTTTAGTTCTAATCATGCTGGGGCCCACTCAATCGTGGGGAGACAGTGCATAACAGCCCTCTCCCACAGATGGCCGACCATCGGGCGGGAAGACTTGTCATGGGTGAAAGTGGATGCTGGTATCCTGGATAATTAGTTAGCCGACCATCATGGCAAGTCTCTAACCACTGAGAGAGAATTATTTGCAATTCCAGCCTCTTACTCTTATTTAAAGAAAAAAAAAATTGTTTTGAATGAATGGCAACGATATTGGAATAGCTGAAATAAAGGCATAAGAGTGAGATGGTATGTAATCAGCGTTGACTTTAATCTATTAACAATAATAAATATTTATTATTTTTTGCTTCTGGGCATGGTCCTTTTCCTTTTTATTTACATAGATTTCATATAATAAATAGCCGATTCTGCAGCTGGGGGATGCCGACCACTTTGTTTTTGAATGTAGTCCCAATAGACCTTATCAGTTCACCTGCCACTCTATCGAATCCAAACTCCATTGGTTTCTTAGTACACTCAGGAACGAGTCTTCGCTAAAAATGATGCGGAAGGTTTTTGAAGACTCGACAGATTCTTGTGAGGAAATTCAGGAGGCTAAAATGACCGATCTGTGTTTTGGGTTTAATTATTCTGGCACAGTTTTTAATAGCTTTTTTAAAAAGTAGGATTATAACTATTAAAAACCGTACGTTTTGGTTCACATTCTTAATATACCTGCAAGAAAAGCTTTTTTTTTACGTGATTGTCCTTCTAGATCTGCTTTGTATTTTCACCTGGTATTTGAGTAATCACCTATTTTTCACTTTATATAATGGACTAGATATTAGATATTGATATTGCTACATGCCTATGTCTACTATGCCTTCCATCCTTTGGACATTGTGTCCAAAGGATGGTCTGTCTGTCTGTTGCCACTTTCTCTGTGTACTTCTTCAATTTCATCTCCTGAATCCAGAATTGGCCTAACTATTTAATTTAAATATTTTATTTTAATCAAATGAACTACAAGGTATGCCCTTATTTATCGCCCATATTCTGATGAAAACTGTAAGCCTTTTAATTCATAAATAATGGTTCTCTCCCCGGCGGCCTTCCAAGGTCTTACACCTTTTCAGGTAGACAGGTCATCGTGGGGTAGACCATGACCAAGTATGACTCGTAGCTTAGACTTGGTGAACTTTCACTCTTCGAATGTTATTAGAATAAATAAATGATTTTTTTTTCTTTAATAGTACTTGAGTTGATTTTTTTAAACACTCTATTTATGTAAACCCACACTTCATTTAGGGTCATAAAGTATCTTTATTTATCTCCTTTTAAATACTATTCATAGAGTTTTACAAATTATTTTTCCTTGAGCCAAAGGCCAAGACAACAGTTGTCGAACTTATTATTTTTTGCAGCCACTTTTAATCTTTAAATCTTGTTTTATCATTTATTGTCGCTACAGGCGTATTTTGAAACTTTACAATTCTGTATGCAGATTTTCTTTTGTTACAATATATTCAATTTTAGAATTTTTGAAACAATAACTGCTTTTTTCAGGTATTCATTTTGAATCCCTTCTCCATGTAGAAATAATAATTTATGGTTTTCCTCTTTCCGATTAATAATGTTGATTACTTTGCACTTAGAAATTTTAATATACTGTATTTCACAAAGATTTTGAATTATAGAATAGAAATATTTCTCTTCGAAAGGCGCAAAGAACATATACGTTAATATATAGCTTGATTACATGCGACATTTTGAAAGAATAAATTTAAAAGTAGCAGACGATATTTCTCGTTTAAAATAATAAGCTGGCTCTAGAAACTTTCAAAGCATTTGTTTGTTTTTTAAAAATTATTTATCAAAATGTTTTCTACAGAAGAATAAATATCCTCTGTTGCTCTTCAAACTTGAAATGATACAATTAAATCAGTACGATTGATATTCGCCGCTCATATCAAACTTATTAATGTTGTATCGATCAATTTAGATGAAATTATCTTATCAAACATAAGCAATATTCTGAAATGTGAATGCGTAACAATAATATTTTTCTAATTAATTGGTTAAGCTTAAAAGTTGCAAAATGAATTAGCAACGACAACCGATGATATCGGCCCAATTATCGAGTAGATGGATCAATATTTTATTTTACAAAATCTCTCAAAAATGGAGATGGTGACTATGATAATGTATCTAAGGATAAAGAGCTTTCATACAGCATAAATAAGCAGGGAATATCCGATATAAACATTAGAGAAATCGGAGCAACGGTTAAAGTTGAAACACTTACTCGTCCCCCCCCCTTTCCATAGACAATGTATTTTTGGAGACTTTTTTCAGAAACTTCGAGTTGCTGGAGGACATACGATAATTTGTGACGTATTCAAAGTGGATTGAATTTCAAACAAAAGTCGGGAGGGGGGAGGGTCAATATGTGATCATAGGTTGGAGGAAATGCGATCACTGGTGACAATATGTGATCCCAAATTGGAGGACACGCGATCATTGGTGACGCATTCAATGTGCATTGAATTTCAAACGAAAGTGTGCATCGTTTTTTTTTTTGTTCGGGGTCTGGACGAGATCAATGTAATCGCAGGTTGGAAGAAATGCGATCATTGGTAACAATATGTGGTCCCAGCTTGGAAGGGCATGCGACGTATTCAATGTGCATTGAACTTCAAACAAGTGTGCCCGTCCTTTCTTTGGGGGGGGGGTAACTTGTGATCCCAGGTTACTTTTATGAGTCTAGGTTAGTTGGTAAGATATCAACAGTGCATTAATTACTGAGAGTAAATTTAAATTAATTTAAATTTTCTAAATTTCTAACATATTTTTCGTCATAACCAAAAAGTGAATTATCAATTTTTTTTAACTAAAATTTTCAGATAGCTGTTGTCTTTATGCTTGTTCGCTCAAGTCGAATTTCTTATGGTTGCTTTTCTGCCAAATGTTATCATGAAATTTTTTTTTATTATGTCAGAACATGATGTTATTTTGAAAATTAGGTTTGTTGCGTCAACAAAAATCCATAGGCGAAAAATAAAAATTTTAATCCATAGGCGAAAAATAAAATTTTATTATATGCGCGAGCATCTCAATAAATCTGCTTTTAGTAACGCGTTGCCATTGCATTTACAAAAGCTCTGATTTTAAAAAATAATTTAATTAGGACAGCAAATAAATCTTAGATGTCATTTTGAGCACGATTGTACGAAATGAAATAAATAAGAAATGTTATATATTTTTAAAACAATAAATGCGAGACAAAGTTTTTGGATCTTTTGAGATACTAAAGTGACTCATTCGATGAAACGATTAAAAAAGAATAAGAGTATAATTTAACTTGCACGAGCACGTGGTGCTTGGCCGTTCAAGAAATGATGTTCTGACATCGAAATATGCATATCAGATTTCATTTTAATCTTTTTATTGTAATCATAAACTGATGCAATTTAATATAGTTTTAAAAAAATTACCACTAATTTGTTGTGTTTAACGAGAAATCGAACTCATCAGAATTCAATAATTAAAAATGTCTTTGTCTACATTATTGGTTATTTTTCAGTAACTACGGATTATGGTATAGATTTTTCGCCAATTTCTGTCAAACAGTAAAAAAATCTCTAAGTATTAATTACAAGCTATAGTTAGAATACAATATTTGACAACTTATCTATAAAAAATTTACTGTTTGACAATTATATTGTATTTTTTAATTTATCCTTTTCTCTACTTGGAAAAAAGAGTACCGAGCATACTATAGAAAGTCACTTTTGAGAAAACGTATAAGTGTCACTGAAAAAGTGGATTGTACACTGCAAACCAATTTTCTCAAAGGATTTCTCTTGTATATTTTCAATTCTAATAGTGCAGTAATAACCTATTCTAAACGCGCATACTTATATCCAAATATTATAATCTGAATTATAATATTTGGAAATCTATAAAGAACACATTAATTTACCGTTCTCATTACTCGCTATTAATGACAAGAAAGGTCAGATTTGCCATAGAAAACAACGTTACCTCTATTTTGCAAAAATCTTTCAGCGATTTTCGAATAGAAGGAACCTTATTCAGGAAGAAAGCAAGAATTTATTTATAAAGTCAAGATTATTCGCAGGACGTACATTTGGTCAATAATTTCACATGTAAAAAGACCCTCACATTTGGTTACCAATGGACCAAATTTTATATAATTTGTCATAACTGGTAGTGTGTTTTTGTTTTGAAAAGAAATCTTGTAACTCATTGCTTAATGTTGTAAATCGCCATATGGATTTTAAAAGAGATTATCAGCTAATTGATAAAATACAGAAATGTCAAACCCTACTGCATCAGCTCGAAACAGGAACTGTCAATTAGTTGCAGGGATTACAGCTAATAATTTGCTAACTCACGTTAATCGCTTATGCATAGCTTACGGAAATAACTTTAGGTTTTATCTCACCAAATCCCATACAGAATATTAAATATCTTTCATAAAAGGATTTATTCATTAATGGAACATTCACTGTAATATAAGGCTTGCGTAACATATTTTTATTTGTAATTGATGGTTTTAATTTGCTAACCATGAAAATCAACAAAAATTCTCGAGATTTAAAAAAAAAAAAAAAAACAAACCTAAAAACTATTCCACTATTCTTTTATTTCAAAACACTGCTATTTTGAATGCCAAACTTATTCACCAACTTTCGTCATCCAATCAAGCCTCGCCTAAAGAGCAAACAAAAATATTGACGATCGATGTTTCGCATAACCAGTGACGTCATACGCAGAATCACGTCCTTTCTCTTTATTTATGTTTAGAACTTATTTGTTATTACTTTCATTTTCAATTTTTCAAAGTATATCTAGGAAAATGTATAATTAATTAAATAGGTATCATCATTAAAAAAATGTTGAAATTTATTTTAGTATAAGGTTTTACATTTTCCTATGAGAAGGAAGTTCGATCAAATCTTGTTTAAAGAGAACTTCCCATGATGAGTGATTCACATAGTAAAATATAAAGATGTCAATCACTTAAATTATAATTCGCAAAATGAGAGACCACGACATATCGCCATCATGCTGGATTAGCTTGTGTTCGCCTTGTTTGAAGAGAACAAGAGTTTACATGAAATATTTGGCCGGATAGCATTGCCAAACGTTATTAACAAATATCTGTTAATAAACACAGTTCTGTTAACAAACTACACAGAAACTTTTCTAAATAACTGCCGAACGTGTTTGAAAAAATATCTCTGGAGCTTTAATCAAGGAGATTGTGTCTTTGGCCATATTTATAGAGTCGGAAATAGGTAGTAATGACATCGTCGAACTGTGGAAGAACGTAACCAGAATTGAAATAATTCACGAAACTGCATTCAGTGTCAAAACAAAAAAATGAGAAGGGTAAAATTAACCCTTTACCTTCCAGTAAAACGAAGTAGACGCAGAAACCCGTGGGAAAATCACTACATAATACGTTAGCATATCTTTACATAACATCCTTAAATAAGGCAATAGTCATGAGTGGTACAAAGTTATTTAACGATTATGTCGTGTCACATTTTAATCGAATTTTGGAGCATAACCAAAAACAAATAATATAAAAATCAATTCCTACTTAGGTCATTACAAAAAAATTTAGGAAGTTAGAAATTTTTTTATTTTAGTTACTTTTCATTAAATAACTAGCCGCCTTTGGCGACCAGTCGGTTCGCCAGTATTAATGCTCGCTAAAATTTTCATATACTATTTTATGTAGCTGTGTCTCATAACAGGTTTTTCACCAAAATATTTTTAAACCAAACAAATTTTGATAATTAAATAATTCATTTATAGTATTATTTAGTATAATTTTCTTCAGATGATCTGTTCACTGTACTACTCATCTTTCTCTTTCTATCCGAACAATGATTGTCCCGGAATTGATATTTTACTTAAGTGGTGGAGGGAAAGGTCTAAAATTCTACGTTTTTATAGAATAAGGAGATTCTAATTTTCATAAATGTAAACATTTCTTTTTACAAACCTTTTTTTCGCTTTGTTATTTTTTTTCTTCCCTGCCCAGACTTTATTTCGAGCAGGCATTGATTAAATATTCATACCGTCTAATAATAAAAACAACTAGTTTCTTTCTTTTTTAAGCATCCCGTCATCTATGAATGAAAACCAACTGACTTCGCGTATTTCTTTCTAAACGAATCATAATTTATTACTTCCTGCTATCACACTCAGTTGGTGTGGGGGAAGGAAATGAAGATTTTTGGCGGGAAAGTAAGAAAAGTGTCGTTTTAACTATTTCCACGCAGTTTTTTTTTTTTAATTTTTTCTCTCCATAAGAACCATCCTCGTGTCTTAACGAAAATATTTTTAAAAAAATTAGCTGAATCGGCCGACCCGTTCTCCAAATTTGCTCTTAGCAACGCATTTCGAGTTGCATTTTTATTAATATAGATTACAATTGTTGTTTTCGTGTTACGCTTTACAAAGGAAAGATAGGTGCAGCAGCTTCTGAGGGTATGGATCCCTGAGCGCACGAGGGCAGAAGTCTGACTTCTAGCACACATACGTCACAAAGCCTTTTCAAGAGGCGGACTTCATTCATTCACCCACAGGTCATAATTAAGATCTGAAACAGACAACGGTCATCTCTGACCCAGTACCTTCAGTGAGATTACTTTCCACATGGAAAACTTTGTGACCACGACAGATTTAATGTCCATCACACACCGAGAGTGTTATTATTTGTGATGATTTAGCGAAAAAGAATGGAAGCTAGTATCGACTGTAGAGATAAACTTGCAAAGTAACAAGATTTATCAACTGATTGAAGAAATCCATAAACTTTGGAAGATCTTTGGTGCACACTACACCACGGGTTTTCTTTATATGATGTTTTGCCGGCTAATTACCTCTAACGATGTGCAAAACATATTTTAAAATATTCTTCATAGTTTCATTTACAGGATTTATATATCTGCGATTTATGGCGGTACAAAATGTACTTTCGACAAATTATTACGGTTGCATAATAAAGAGTAAAATTTAAAAATGAAAAGTAGACAAATCTAGTCTCGAGCAAAATCACTCTACGATTATTCGAACTTAAGGTTCGAATTTTATTTTTTCCTCCTACCAGAGAGTGAATCACTGATAACTTATTATCAATGTTCTTACAAGTCTGATACCATCGTTTAGATATTACCATCACAGACATACATTACTGTTGTGCAGATACAAACAAATCTGCACAACAGTAATGTATGTCAACCCCCCCTTCGTATCTAGGGATTACTAAAAAACTGCAATTGAGTTTAAGAAGCTGTTATAGAATATATAAAGTTATTAGTATGAAATCTAGCTTTTAAAATAAAAATAGAAAATCTTAATAGTAAATGTTACGAACAAATATGAATGGTATAGAACGAAAAAAAGTAAGCAAGACAGTTTCCAAAAAAGAAAGAAAGGGGGGAGGGGAGGGAAGGAGCACCATTTCCATACATGAATTTTTCATGCAACATATTTTATTGCGTCTGTACAAAGCAACTGTACAGCATTTATAATGATAATAAGCAATTCCAATGCTTATGCTTCACAACAACAGGAACTGGAAAAATGTTTTAAGTGCCGTGTTATTTAAATGTACAACATAAATGTATTCAATAAGTTTTTAACCAAAAGAATACATTTAAAAATTCACAAACTGGAAAGCTTCAATGAAATTTTCTCTACTTTTCAGAAATAATTGTTGCAATAACACTCTTCATCAATAAATAAATGAAATAAATCTTTATTTCATAAAAGATATTCAAAGACTATGATTGAAAAAGGTAAGCAAAGGATATGCTAAGAGGTAAACAATGGTTGTAAAATAATTTTATAATATTTAGAACCATTATCATCTCAGTAATATTAGTTTTCTATCATCTGAAAACAATTCATATATATATATATATATATTCAAACATCAACTAAATACATATTCTAAACACATAATTGCAGGCCACTGTCATTGTAACATGGTTGCAAATGAACAACAAAGTTCTTGCTGAGCATCACATCCAGTGGGCTTAGTTATGCCCATAAATTTGAGATTTAAAGTCTCAGTAATTCACTTGCAGCAGAATAATAAGTACAAAAATCTTATACCAAGCAAAAAAAATTTATGAGCATGTCTTTATATTAATATACATCAACAACAACCACACAATTATCCATCAATTTGAATAAAATTAAGAGAAGAGTTAAATAAGTGGTAAACACACTCCATGTTGCTATTGAACCTCCCTCTCTCTTTTAATTTTTCACTCCAAACTAGCTTACCACAACTGTGTAAAGCAGTCAAAAATCTGACTGCTGTCTAATGATATTAACCAAATTTCAAGAGCTACAAAGAAGAATACGTTGTTAAACTTTTGCTCAGAAAATGATCTGAGTCCAGCAATACATTTAGTTTTCATTACAACACCCAAGAAAAACTCTTTCTTAGAAATAAGAACCACATGATGATATACATGTTGTAGCATATACACTCATCAATTTTTATAACTAAATAATTTCCAATAAATAACTCTAAATGGCAAAATGAGGAATAAATTCTATCAAGTAATTTATTTTTTGCTTAAGCAGTTGAAAATATTTCTATTAAAAAATATAAAGAATATGCTTTAATCAGCAAAACTGAACAAATGATATAACATTTTCCATCTATATAAAACTAAGCACAAGTAAATTATTTACTACATTGTAATTGTTGACATCTCAACTCAACAATCAGTGCATCACTATGCCCAATTTAATACACCTTAAATATAATACCAATATTATACTTGAGCAGAGTGTAAATCCAAACACTCCTTATCAATAATCTGTGCAATAAAGCTCATTTAATGTAAACCTATATAATTAACATAATTATGTCTAACATCAAATTAAAATGCAAATTCTTCATACTATAGACTTTATCTGAGAAGTACACTTTTTTTTCCCGCCAAAAGCTATCTTTGCAGATCATTCATTTTTTTTTTCTGGATTATAAGTTCGCAACTTATAATCCAGGGAACTTTTTGGGATTATAAGTTCCATAACAGAAGCAATTTTCATAAAATTCCTTGGGATATTGATTTTCCTTCCTCTTTTCCAATAGAAGTGGGTTTGCATTTAGAAAGAGCTCCTTTCAATAGAATAAATGCACAATAAACCATAGATGAAATTTCAGGACACTGCAGGAATCTGTTGAAAAGGTATATGTGCAATACCTGCATAAATCTTCATTTTTTTCAAGGAATGTGATGGTACTTTTTGAAGTAATATTTGCAGCTTCATCTTGTTGAAGTTTCACTCTTTATATTTCTTTGGGATAAAGTTTCCAGCTTAAATTTTAAAATTAAAACTCTCTTGATGAGTTGGTTTCAACCTTTTTTTCTAATCTTACTCCCTGTAGGTGGGATATAAAAAGATAGCATGTGACAATCACAAACCCCTTATAAAAACTTCCTTTTCATTGATGGAAACAAATTTGTATCCATTTTTCTTTACTTTTTTGATGTAAATAGAGGTATTCAGAAATTCATTTAACAGCTTCATTCCACAAAATAAAAATTGATAGTTTTCTTTTTTCTGATTAATCCTGTTGCTGCACTATTCTGAACTTACAAATTTTTTTAAAAAAAGGACATTTCACAATGTTGATAGAATAGGAACATTTTGTAACAGAAGCCCGAAAACAACATCCTTAAATTCACAGCTTGCTTAAGATGAATAACATTTTGAAAGAATAAATTTGAAAGTTATGGGCAATATCTCTAATTTCAAACAATAAACTATTGCCAATGTTTGTTTTTTTATTTCAAATCATTTGTCTTTCAGAAATTCTCAATTAAAGTCATTTAATAAAATATGTAAATACCCCTCAAAGTTTTCACAAGCATCTCTATTAATCAGTGAAAATAGCTTAAAATATTATCTATATATAACTTGCACCAGTTGCTCATAACCAAATATGTATCTCAATAGACCTATATTTCATATATGTATCAGACATAATGCCTCAAATACTAGGCAACAAGTTTGTGATGCAGTATAGAAGCTACACTCTTCTTGTTTCTTTTAAAGCTTTTAATTAATTAAGAATCACCTTATAAAGGAAAATATTAAAACAAAATGTGTATGGCCATAATATTGTAAAACCTGAAAATGAAATGATGAATTGGCTTAAGAAACTACATATACTATTTTAAGCAGATTCTTTATTTTCTGAACAGACCTTCTGTTAACATATAACAAATGCTAATCACAAAGACATATAATGCATATATAATTGCATATTAATATTAGTATATTAATATATATCAATACTGACTGGCTGACAACTAATGTCAGTAGAGCATCTTAACCAAGATTCAAAATCAATTACAAACTAACCTATTAGATGCAAATGCTATTTCATAATGACGGGAGGGGGGGAATTAAACGTGTACAAACATAAATGAGAATTGTTAAATAAAACTACTATCAAGGTGAAATTTCATGATAATAATTCAGTATTTATAGTAGTAATTGCATCTAAAATCAATTTAATTTTTTTTCAGAAAATGTTTTACAAATAAAAAGAATGCAGGGATTTTTTTGTAAATACCATAAAATAAAATTTGCTGAGAACTGCAATGTATTAATAAATCGGGGGAGAGAGAGAGAAAAAAAAAGCTTTTTAATGAAGGTTTGAGAATCTACACCATACCAATGCATCATTTTTTCTAAAATGATACTTTCTCAATTTTTCTACAAATTTGTAATTTTAGTAGATTAATCATTAATTTATAATAGCAATATTATGATAGAAAAACTACAAATAGCACTATTTGCCTTGGAAACTTCAAACTTAATCAATACATCAAATTTTAAAAGAAAAATATGGGTGATGCAGCCCAAAGAAATCTTGGTTGATACAACCTAATAATATTTTTTTATACATATGGACAACTATTTTAGAAAATATATACAGAAGAATATTATTTCCATCTACATAAAGTAGTCCCTGTTAAAGCATACATATCCCAATTCAATTTTGACAAAAATAAAGAGATATAATAATATTTGACTTTAATCACTGAATATATAGAAAATTCTAATACATTAAAAATATTATTTAAGTTTTAATACACTGAATTTTGTTCATAATATTTAATTGAAAAGTGTTGCAATACATATTCAAAAATATTGCATCATAATTAATATATAACATGATTAAAACATTGTTTCTTGTAATAATATGCATTTAAGAAAATCTGTAAGTGTATTAAATTTATTTACAACAGACCGCTTTGCAGAAAATGTCTTGTATTGCAAGGTTTTCATTAATTTATGTTTAGAATGGCATTTTTCGACTAAATTGTATATGAAATTAAAATCTTCATTTTAGCTAATTTTAGAAATATAATTAAGAAAAAAGTAAAATATTATTTGAAATATTCAAAATAAAGTATAAACTCTTTTCACTTAAAGTATATTTTTAAAAAAATATGGAGAAAAAAATGACTCTGAATTATACAGTGAGAAATTCTAAGTACAAATTAAGTCTAGCACAATAATAAGATTAAGAAATACAGTTTGAAAAATATGATACAAAGAGAAAACCAACTTTTCATTAATGAAAGAAAATTTGTTTATTGCATTAACATACAATAAAAAAACAACAAAAAATATGAATATGTAAGAAGAGAAATTCAAAATGGGCACTTTCCATGAAAAAGATTATCAACACAAAATGAAAATTTTGAAATAATCCAGTCTAATCAACAAAAAACATATCCACAGGCACACCATTTAAGTAGCTTCCATTTAAAAACCGAATAGCTCTTTCTGCCTCTCTATAATTCCGGAAAGTGACACGAATATCCCAAGCTGGTTTACCACGCTCAATTCGGCGAATTATTTTATCATGGTTAACATCAAACCCTCGAAGAAAATCTGCAAGTTCTGGACCCTCAATAATAGGATCCACATTGCTGATTTGTACTACAGCTTCATCTCTATCAGCTAATAAATTAGGATCAGATATGTATCTGTCATGGTAGTAAGGAGACTGAGATCGAGAACGTCGATTCTTGGAACTCATTTTAGCAGGAGATGGACTTCTAGGATAATTTTTATATGAATGGTCATTTCGTCTTCTTTCATTAATTTTACCTTTATATTTAGCATCAGATTTACTGTTTCTACCAGCACCATTTTCACTTCTTACCTTGAATGAACCAAAACCATCAGAAGACTTCTTTCCATCTCTTTTTGGTATATTTCTATCTGATGAGACTTTACTAGAGCTTTCTGGTCTCTTCTCCTTAAAATTATTCTCATTTTTGCTAGAATTGGTTTTGATTTCTTGAACAGATGGCCTTTCTGGGGATAACTTGGTAAGCTTTTTCTTGAATTCAGGCTTCAGAGATCTATCAAATGCATCACTTAATTCACTTTTCTTTGGCATTGGCTGTTTTGTTTTCATCTCAAATTTCACAGGATTTCTGTTTGACTCAAAATCTTCCACTTTTATAGTAGGTCTGCTACCAATAAAGCCCTCAGAATGTATCTGTTTAGGAGGGTTGAATAAATCATTTCTCCCTCTAATATCCAACGAAGAGTCGGATAGGGGCCATTTTTCACTTTGAAATGGACTGGAATCCTGGTATTGTCTCCGTTGCAAATCAAATGAATTATCTGATTCATAAAGCACATTATCTTGAACTGCTGTGGGTTTTCTAGATTGATTACCATATTCAAAAACTTGAACTTCAGGTCTTTTTAAAGTAGTTTCAGGACTGATCAACATTCTTCTGTAATTATTATCTGAAGACGGAAATTCCACAGGCGAGCTTCGGCTATCTGGAGACTGACGTAAATAGGGTAATTTATCTGATACATTTGAAGCAGGAAGTTCTTCAATGTAATGTTTTGCTCTTTGAGTACTTAAAATTTGTTCCATTTCATCAAACAATATTTGCTTCACACAAATGATTTTTCCATCGAGATTGGTTCCATGGCATTTTAAGGCAGCATCAAAGTCTTGAACTCTATTGAATTCTGCATATGCTCGACAATTTGGCCGCCCTTTGTCATTTAAAGTGACATGAATAGCGTCAGGTGTCGGCCCGGCACTCTTGAAGAATTTTAAAATTCTAATTGGTGTTATATCCTGAGGCAAACCAGTTAGTAATATACAAAGAGGTCGCCTTTGGGAAGACGTAATAATATTTGATGTAGGATTATTTGATGGAACAACAGCTGGTATCAAAAACTTGGATTGACTCAAAAGATCACCTCGTCTCTTTTTCAACCTAAACATTGATTTTTTAGAACTAACCATCATATGTATAAATCTCCGACCCATATGCTTTCCATGCATTTTAAAAGCCTCTTGAAAATCATGTGCATTACCAAATCCAACATACCCTATTCCAGTTGGTATTTCGTCTTCACGCTCAATGTATATATCAACAATATCTAAACCTGGGAAAAACTGTATTATATCATCAAAAGTAACACTAAAAGGCAATCCTTTTAATCTATAATAATAAGAAATATATTTTGATGTGTCAGTAGATGCTTTAGATGGCCATTCTGGTAAAAAATAACGTTGCACAACATGACTGGGACATTCACTAACTGTGATCAATCGACCATTGTAAATATATGTTGCGTGATGTAGAATATGATTAAATTCTTCTCGAAGTGACAATTTTATAAATGCTGTCCCAGTTTTCAAACCAAGATCATCTACCTCCCACTTGATATTATTTACAGGTACAAATGTTCCTCTCAACATTCGTTGAACTTCCTTGAAATCCCAGCTAGGATCTAAACCAGATACTGTAATAAAATTTCCTGGATTATGCATAGCTACATCCACTGGAGGATCAGATAATGGTGGTGGCATTGCTGGCATAGGTGCAGGTGGATGATTTGGTACAGGAACAGTAGGAGGTATGACTGGCATCTGCATTGGTGGTGGTACATTCATTGGTGGTAGAGCTGTCATGTGCAGAGGAGGAGGTGGCACCGACATATTGGGAACAATAGAGGGTAGTGGATTTGGAAACTGTTCATTGCTTACAGCCATATTCTGAGAATTAATATAATCAATGTTAGGAGGTGGAAATGAATTTAGCGGGAGAGTACCTTCATTATTATTTACATTTGGAGTTAAATATGGATGGAAACTGTCTTGTAATCTTCCTTCAGGAACAGGATTGGTATAAGAATTTAAACTCGGAACAGAATATGTAACATCTGTGGTGTTGGGTAAACTGTGGAAAGGATCCTTTTTCTTTATAGAATCAAAGCCTGTTATTAGCACTTCAGTAATTCTCTTTTCTAGTTGTGCTTGCTCTTCTTTTAATAAATCTTTCTTAATCCATTCAGAAACATTTGTAAATTCTCTAGAAATATTTTCTCTTTTAAAATATTCATCACGTCTTGAAATTCGCACTTTTTCGTATGAATTTTGATCACCGTTATTTTCAAATTCATATAATGAATGTTTGTATCCAATGAATTCCTTTCTACGAGGAGAAATTGATCTACTTCTACGATGAGAAGCAGGTCTTCGTAAAGGTGAAATTGATCTTCGAGAGAGTGGAGATCTTGATCTTTCAGTAGCATGAATATAAGGAGATCTGGATCTTCTTCTGGGTGATCTTGATCTCATTCTTGGGGATCGACTTCTTAATCTGGGCGACTTGGATCTCATTCTTGGTGATCTGGATCTAAATCTTGGAGATCTAGATCTAAATCTTGGAGATCTGGATCTTCGTCTTGGAGATCTTCTGGAATGAATAGAAAGTCCTCTTTCAGTATAGTAAGCACTTCTGCTTCTCATCGGAGAATTAGATCCATAGTGCTTAATGTTATCAGCACTTCGTTCACGCACATGTGGAGGACTTCTTCTTAATCTTTCATGAGGGGATAGCCTATTAGGTTCCTCAAGAGATTCTTTTGTAATTCTACTAATTTCATGCTGCATTTCCATATAGCTACTTAAATATAACTTGACTCGAGAACCCATCAATTTACAGCCATCTTTTCGCATGGCAAGACGAGCATCTTCATCAGATTCAAAAGCTATAAAAGTATCCCCCTTTTCACCACCAACAATATGCACACCACCATTTGGTATGCGGAGACCTGCAAAGAATTGACGAATATCTCCAGATTTAGCAGACAAGGGTAGATTTTGAAGGCGAATAATAATAGACATTTTCTCCAAAGTTAGTTAAATAACCTAATGAGAAATAAAATACAATGTTATTTGTCACAAACATATGGCAAAAGCAATCTATTTAAAACCTAATAATTATCAAATAAGGGGACAAAAACATAAAATATGAAATGCAGAAAAATAGTATGAAAGTTTAAATCTCCAAAAAAAAAAAAAAAATTAAAATCTTTCTGGACATAGAGATGATGGACAAATGTTCACATTTGCAATTAAAAAATCCTAATCATGCTAATCATCAGCTATTAAGAATAAGTAAAATATTGATAACGAGAGTATTGGCTAAAAATTATATATTTATAAAATATATATATATATTCCCCATTCTAGCATCTGTATATTTCTTACAAAATAACAAAGAAAAAGGAAAGTTCCATCCTAATAGCATCTTATCCATAACTTCTAGATAAGCTTGCCTCTTTAGAATTTCATCTGGAATTCTAATTTCATATGATAATACAATGAAACCTGAAACATTCTACTTCTTTTAATTCCTAAATGAAGCAAAAAGTAATCAGCTCTGTAAATCTCACTCAGAAACTGTATCAATTCACTGCAGTACCAATAATCAATCCTCCAATTGACAGATTAAGTTTTTTTGCGCTAGCATTATTTCAAACCCATCAGTATTTTCTAGTCAAGCTGTCCAAAACAAAACAATAAACCTGGGAGTAGGGAAGAAACATGATTTTGTTTTCCAACAACATATCATTACCAATATGAGAAGGAATTAAAAGGAAATGATTCTGCCATCTGTTGGATTAAGAAATTATTCAATTAATCAGAATTAAATAGAATTCCCATTCACCAAAGACTTGACAAAGTACTTATTTTTATATGTTTCATTAATGACAAGTAGCTAAACATAGAAATTATTGCTACATGACACTATTTAAATCTGTTAACATAACTCTTTATGATATCAGCCTTTATTCATGATCACTTGATATTTTACAACAAAGTAGAACAAAATGAAACTTTTTCTTAAGCTGGCATTAACAATAATATTCACGTCAGATTTTAAAAACAGTATTCAAATAGGAGCTATTTGATGAAATGCATTCCTTACAATCTGATAAAGCAATTCCTTCAACAATGTATTAGGTTAAACATATCCATCAAGTACGGATTATAGCATTACACAATAAAGGTAAACTTTCAATATTTTTCTCATCAATTAACTTTTAAAGATAAAGAACATATTTTCAGATTCTGTACAAAGAATTTAAAAGCTACTTAAGCAACACCTTTTAACGTATACTATACTTATAACATAAAATTATCTCGCAGAAGAAAAAAAATGAAGGAATAAAATATCTCAATCTTTATTTAAATTAAAACTAATGAGTATAGCAATATTCACTTAATTAAATATCATTGTATGTGATTAAAAAAAGGGCTTATTTTAACCAACTGCTTTGCCTTAAGGTCATAAATAAGATCAAATATTTTAAATCTATGAAAAGCTTATCTGTTATAAATATGCACGAGTATTTCCTATTAAATAATTTTTCATATTGAATATGTTCAAAATCAACATAAAAACAGAATGTAAATCAGATGTTGAAAAAATATTTAAGCTATCAAGGTTCACATTCCTTCTGTAATCAGGCTCTAAAAATTACATATCCATTTTAAGTAAATGTTACACAAAAAATTAAAATGCCAATTTTTTTTACTGAAATTAATATATAATAATTAATAAAATTAGCCATTGATTAAGATCTGCTATGAATTAACTGAGAGTCCCTCTAAGAGAAAATGTAATTAATGCATGGTAAAGATAAAATTAAGTCTTGCATGCACTCAGGATCTAAATATTGATGGATTTCTTTAAAAGCTGCTCTCAATTTATTAATCATTACTGGTCAAGGGCTATAAATATCACACGAGAATTATTTGTAAATTCATGAGTTAATGTCATTAATTATGGAGAAAAAAATATTAATCAATATTTTGGCCATAGTCAATCACTAATATCTAAAACTGCACTTTCTGTTATAAAATTTTCATTCCCCATAAAACAATAAATACAAATTTATGCATTAATTTTTAGAGAACTCTAAAAGAAATGGGATTAATTTTATAATTTCAAACCATTCTCCTACCTAATGTGTAAGAAACAGATGCAAGCCAAGATCATTAGAAAGAACGAATATGATTTTCACCAAAAGAAGTTAACTATTTTACAGACTGACTTTAAGTGACCATATTTAGAATTGCTTCAAGTGCCTTGTAACTTGAACATTAACAGCCTCCTAACAATTTAACCTTTTGTTAATGTGTGTGTCAGCTGAACCATTTTTTTTAAAAAAAAATCTTTGCTGATGAACCAACACAGCTGCTATCAATAACAAGTTAGATTTCATATCCCTGTATGATCTTGCAATACTCTAAATGTCTCATAAAATCTCTTCCCTTTGTGTTGTATTCCAACCAAGTGTAATAAACAATTTGGATGGCTACAAATTCTGTTAGCATTCTTTTTGACATATCTCTTTTTTCAATAGAAAAAATTCTTAAAATGTATTGAATGATTAAGCATAATTTCATTCATAAATCATCACTTGAGCAGAAACAAACCACTGTCTTGTCTCTTTCTAAGATTTGTAATATCAGTTTTCTTACATCCATAATACCCATCTTTAATACGGAATGCTACCAGTATTGAAAATTTCACGTATGGAAAAGCTGTGTTCTTACATTTTCCTAGATATTGAAAGTCTTTTAGAAATAAAGCAGATAATTTTCAATGCAATAATATCACAATAATATTATGTTGGAAAGTAAAAGAATGCCAATATATATTAACATTTAAATTATCATTAGCATAAGTATATCAAATTCTAAGTAGATCATACCCAATTTTATCTTGAATAAAAAATATCTTATCCTAAATAATTATTTACCTTTTAGTAAATTTTGAGATGGAAATAAATTTTTTTTACCATTCTACTACCAATTATATGCTAAACATTGGAATGTAGCCAAAAATTAAAAATATCAGCAAAATAATAACAATAATTAAATTTTAAACATGTATTTTAAGGACCAACCATACAATTGAAAGCAATGCTATTTGTAATTTATATTACAAGAGTTTTAACTGTGTTAAAAATAAATATATAATCAATTCTGTACATAATATGTTAATATTAAAACATTCCATTTGATTTTTACTCTATGGAACAGGAAAAGTATAGTAACCTGAGTGATGCATAAAGGAAGATAACATTTTTAAAGATTAATACAAGCAACTATTATTTTAAAATATCAGATTTAAACTGCTAATTCAAGTATTAAAAGATTTAATTTTTTGCTTTTAATGCTTGAATCAAAAATCAGTTGACTAGAAATATAAAAATAAAAAGAAGTTTAGAATGCAAAATTCAAGCATTAAAAGAACTAAATTAATAATTTCAAACAATTTTCATATTTCAAAATAATTGCGCTATCCAAAGGATTAAATTGTATCACATCTATCCAAAGGATTAAAAAAAAAAAAATGGAAGATTCAATTAATGTGCCAAATAACTGCTCATTAGAAATTTTTGCTATAATTTGTTCAATGTTATAATATTAATTTAACAGTTTTTTTTTTTTAGAAAATTAGTAAACTAGTCTTAAGAGGGGGCATAAAATAGTGATATAAAGCCACTTAGGGGTCCAAATGCAGCAAAACTGCAACCTCCTTACTACAGAAGGGGCAAATAATAACAGAAGTGGTCTACCTTTCAAAGGTAATTTCCAGCAAATACTATAAAAAGGAGAAAGCATCTTTGAATATTTCTCAAAGAAGTTCCACATTTATAGTGAGTTTTCTAAATTTGGTATAAAAAAATTGAAAGGGTAGCATATTGTTTCTTCCATATGCCTACAAGCTGCAAAACATTTATGATAGCAAAGAATCATTAGAAACCATTATTTATAATAATTTCAGTCCTGAAAGCAAAACATTAAGAAATTAAATGGTGCTCTACATAAAGAAATCAGATGAGTCTTAAATTATAACTAAGAATTATTTTGTTTACTCAAACTATTCGAACAGTCCCAAATTTATATAAAATTATAATACAAGAGGAGCAAAGATTGACTATTCTACTTTTAACACCATAAGAAGTTTCATGATCTAAAACATCAAGATTATTCATTATATAGACTATATAAAATATAGGTAGAGATTAAATCTTTCTTAACCTAAACTTATATTACATCCTTTTTTAAAAAAACATATGCACATACAGAATACACAATTAACAAATAATTTTAAAAAATCAAATTCTTATTATGTTCTTAATTGAATACAATAATAGTTATATTATTAAGTGATAAACTTTCACTTACTTGAGATTAAGAAAAACTTACAACATTTAAACAATAAGAATTAATTCATAAATGCTAAATAACTAACTATAACTCAAAATCTTACATTAAATAAATAATAAACAAAATATTTCTTCCTTTAAGTTTGGGAAAATCATAGTGAAATCAACTATTTATAGCAAGAACAGCATGATATTTAATATTTTTTAAAACTATTATATTTAATCTGAATTACAGACTTAAGAACAACAAATAAAATGTTTCCTCTCTTAGACTTCTGGAAAAAATTGAATTTGCATATGAAGTACTCACTGCTTTTGATATTTCAACTTTTTCAGATGTAACTAAATTGATTTGAGGTATCATTCTCAGATAGCATTACAAGACCAAATTCAAAAATAAGAACTATTTTAAACTCAATTTTTTTAAAGGAATGATTCATTTTTACATCAAATTGTTCAAACTATGCAGGCATATTTCAACTCATTAATCAATACTAAATTTAACATACGATTTCTATCAAAACATCACTGGAAATTTCTTTCAAAATCAGACAAACCAATCAAGAAAAAAGAGGAAATCACAAGATTTATCAGTAACTTCTTAATATTCAATAATGAGAATATAATATCCCTAAATGCATTTCATTGGCAGTAACACAATTTTTAAAAAAATTAAAATATAATTATTCCTTTCCCTTATAATTATATTTTGCAATTATCAAAATGTACCATTTTTGCTTTTAATGTAATCTGCATCGATTTCATATCTGCATCTTGATTAATAACAGCTATAATGAAAAATGCAAAATCTACATGTTTTATTAGTGTTTAGAAATTTCAGTTAAAATGTTTCATTGTATCTCTAGACTGACATATCTGCTTTAGCTTTACAATCTCACAACCATTTCATGGAAGGATTTGAGACAAGAGATGATAAAAAAAAATCTTCATGCAGGTATTTAAAAAAAAATCCTTTCCCTCCTCCTTAACACGTCTAGAATTTTTCTACTAATATAATAGAAAAAGCAATATATTATTAGCATTAAATCATAACAATCTATTTAAAATTATTCCATTTACAATCATGGTTGATGAAACATACATTATTAACTTGTTGTATGAGTATTCCAAAGTTATATATCAAAGTAAGATTATAGAAAATTTAAAGATCTTTATTAATTTCAAATCTAGCACATTTGTATAAGTAGTTGGGTTCAACATAAAAGATTAAATTACTTTGAGCTAAGTAATTCCTAATATTTTTTAGAATCTGTTAAAATAAAAACTTATATAACTAGAAATGTATATTTGAAATAAATGATTAAATTAAAGTATCAATGTATAATTTAGCAACTTTTACCAATTCAAAGTCAATGAAAAAGGTTTTGCTGAAGTTATAACAAAATAACTTGTTTTTTATACACAAAATTATTTTTGTAAAATTTCTTAGTAATACTTAAAAAAACTGGATTGATATAAAAAATTTTTTACAAGTATCTTTATTATTAATTGCAGAATTATTAATTACATTACTTTATTATTAATTACATTATCCTAATTTTGATTTGCAATATATATTGGGTTAATTTGACCTTTAAATGAAATTTTCAGTTAAAAAAGTCAAAATGTTAATACTCAATAAATAAAATATGAAAAAATTATAACAATACTTAATATAATAATAATGCCATCATCAAATTACTTTTGCACATCCTTTATTTTTTTGTCATCTGCAATTCAAATGTAACTTGATGATATACTTTTTCATGCAAGATCAACAATTTGTAAATTTTATTTTTTCAAATGATAATTAGTAAATGAACTAATAACAAATACAAAAAAATTAATTACATTATTTTTTAAAAATAGTTAATTTTGTTTTTCAATTGAGAAAAATCTCGAGATATCATATTTTAATTGAAAATTATTCCCAAAAAATCAAAAAAGAAATGCCTTCTCTGTTGTACAATGATTAAAAAACAATTCCAATTGAAAGTAAATAGCATCATTTCAAAAATTATAAAAACATAAATAAAGTACAATAATTTTTTTAATGAAGAACTTTTAACATGTTTACATAACCACAACAATCTCTGCCATCTTTTTTTCACATTAACACTAATGTTAAAAAGATTTATAAATAAAAATAAAACTTTACTTTGTTTGAAAAATATTTTATTTAAACAAAAGCATTTATTTAAAAAAAGGTATTGAATTAAATAGTTTGTGTATTCATATAAAATATAACAAACCAAGCTATCTCCAATTTTTTCATTGATCATTACTCCAGCCTACTCAAGATCAAATTTTTGCTCCAACTTCAAAATCTTAGTCTTGAAATCTAAAATTATCAGATACCTAAAAATTGATTAACACACAATTAATATTGTAAGAAGAAATATATGTAGTTCATAAAAAAATCTATACGTTAGTATTTCTGTTAGTTAAAGGCATTCAGAATTAATAGACATATGCAGAACAAATGCCATTTTTTGATTAGTTTCTAAGATAACCTAATCTGCTTAGTTTAAAAAATTCAGATGAAAAGTTAGTGAACAATCGTGTCCATTCTAACAGTTCCTTATACCTTTTTGCAAGTATAAGGAACTGTTAGAATGGGCACGATTGTTCACTAACTTGGAAATAATTAACTTTTGAAATTGGGAAATAATTTTTCATCAAATTTTAGGAGGGTATTATAGAATCAATATAATTAACGTGATACTAATCCTTATTTTTTTCCAGAATTTTCGATGATTTTTCATAGAAATTTTGTAATGTTAAGATTTCTGCACTATTTCATTTCAATGAATATCCATTTGATTGTATCAATGCCTTTAATTAGTTTGTGTGAATTGATGATGATTCTAAAAATGTTGTTTCTTTATTTTTAAAGAATATCAGACAAAATTTATCATCCCCATTCTACAACTGATAGCAGCATTATAACTATAAATATGTATCTTATATCATTTTGTAAGTTATTAAAATATTTTTTGGTTCTAGTTGAGATTTGAGTGCTCCTTTGACTGGCAAAAAATTTCAGAGAAGAAGCACTACTTCTGGTTTTTATAATATTTTATTTTCATTGGTGTTATTGATGGGTTACCGCACAAAAATGATTGAACTTGGCATTAAAAAAAATCAAGGGTCACACAATTGTTAACTTTTACTGTTTCTTTTTATTGCTCATTTAGATATTAAATCTAAAAATTATTTATGTACAAAATTGCTCAAATGCAAATGTATTGTTAGAAAACCAGTTGTATAAAGAATATAAGATTCACAATTATATTATAAACAGTAACAATTCAATAAGTAATGCAATTATTACTTTGCAAACCCAAAGACATAAAAAGATATTTGAAAAACATTTCAATATATTTAATAGTATAGATGAGCTAAAGATATAATTAGTATATTGTTTTATTTATTAAAACAGTAATTTTGTTTTTAAAATATCAATGACTTGAACTCGTAAAAAATCAATTGCTGAAAAAAAATTTACAGTTTAACTTTGTTGATACATTCATGAACAATTAAAAATACTTCCAATTATATTCTGTTAAATCTGCTCTCAGTAATTAGAAGGGAGGGAATTTACTTAAAGATTTAAAGTTTTTTGCAGCATGTCTAGTTGGAATGACAAAGGCTGATAATTTAACGCATTCTCATATTTAAATTAATCATTTTTTAAAAAAGAAATTCACATAATAATTTGAAATTGAGTAGCATGAATTGGTTGATTTAATATAAAAAGTAGATAAATGAAGCAAAGAATAACCAATCAAATACTTATCAAAAGAAACATAAAAATATTAATAATTTTAATTTAATATCTTATACACTATGCTTATATTTGCATAATTAAATGTTGTGATTTACCGATTGGCCTCTGATAAAACTTTCAAGATATGTACTGTTTCTCACATAGTTTCAGTAGTAAAAATTACTTAATAATAAATTTTATGCAATTACTTAAAAAATATACTTCTCTTAGTATAATTATTTCATTTTCTCTTCTAAAGAAACAGAAAAAATCTCCAATTTACTTAACGAGCTTCTGCTCCTTCACAAATTTCGTTGTTGCCACACAACATAATCTGTTTTCGATTTTTCCTGATTATTCATTTGTTTATATAAAACTGATATCTTGTGAAATGTTTAAACATTACAATCCTTCAAAAATTCAGGGCAGTTTAGGAATGTAATAAGCACATATGGTCATTATTTTAATATTCTTAGAGCTTGGAGATATTCGGAAATATCAGATTCAAAGTGGGTGGGTGTGGTGACTCTATTAACTCAAAATGTTAACAAGGAGGTGAATTCACAGTATTGACCGGTATTTAGAATGACGAAAAACATCGTAGTAATATCCTAACAATATCTCGTGTTAATAGAAGTAACTTTACAAGGTAATCTGTTTAACTTAGTCAGACCTGCCAAATCTGATGAATAAATACATAGTATGGAAAGTAAGATGTTGAACATGAAGCGATTTTTAAATTTTAATCAACTTTATATTAATAAAAGAAATTAATTTTTTGCTTTTTTCACCATAAAATAATTATAATGACTAAAAGCTATTAATTTCATCGATTGGCAGCAAGTACATATAGATTGCAGCGGCTTGCAAAAAACGTACTTGATTTCCAGCGCGTGCGTGTTGAAGAAGAACAGCAATTCAATTTAAAATACAACTCAACTTCACGTGCTAACGCTGTAATAATTTTTATTTCACCAAATTTTATTTTTGTTAACTGAATTATTATTATTATTTCTTCTTAAACATCAATTTAACTGTGACTTTAATACCGAATGTTTTTATTTTC
>JAOUZG010029590.1:802479-819068 GCA_026289955.1 Argiope argentata
ACACACACACACACACACACACACACACACACACACACACACACACAACGTTGGGTTAGAGATGATCGTTCGCTTTTCCAGAGCTAAATAACGATCTGTGAATAAATGAATGAAATGCATGTATGAAGTACACTGAAGTGACAAAAGTCATGGGATAGATGGCAGTAGTATCGCAGCGAAAAAGTATAAATGCGCAGTTCGTTTTCCAGAGCTTTCATTTGTGTTCAATTTATTCATGTGAACAGGTTTTTCGTGATTTATGGCGGCACGACGAGAATTAACAGACTTTGAACGTGGAATGCTAGTTGGAGCTAGACGCATGGGTCATTCCATTGCGGATATCGTTAGTGAATTCAACATTCCGAGATCCATAGTATCAAGAGTGTGCCGAGAGTATGAGATTTCAGGCATCCCATCCCATCATGGACAGCGCAGTGGGCGACCACCTGCACTTAACGACCGAGGCCGCCGACGTTTGTGTAGAATGATCAATGTTAATACACACGCAACACTTCGTCAAATAACTGCAGGAATCAATGTGGGACGTACGAGGGGCGTGTCCGATAGGACTGTGAGACGAAATTTGTCTTCCTTGGGCTATGACAGCAGAAGACCGACTCGAGTGTCTTTACTGACAGCATGACATCGCCTGCAGCGACTCTCCTGGGCTCGTGGGTATATCGACTGGTCCCTAGACCAGTAGAAAACCGTGGCGTGGTCAGATGAGTCACGATTTCAGTTTTTACGAGCTGATGGTACAGTTTGAGCGTGGCGCAGACCTCACGAAGCCATGGACCCAAACTGTCAACAAGGCACTGTTCAAGCTGGTGGTGGCTGCATAATGGTGTCGGCTTTTTTTACATGGCATGGACTCGGTCCTCTGGAGCAACTGAACCGATCATTGACTGGAAATGGTTATGTTCAGCTGCTTGCAGATCACTTGCAGCCATTCATGGACTTCACGTACCCACACAACGATGGGATTTTTATGGATGGCAATGCGCCATGTCACCGGGCCAGAACTGTTCGCGATTGGTTTGAAGAGCATTTCGGACAATTCCAGCGCATGATCTGGCCACCTAGATCGCCCAATATGAATCCCATCGAGCATTTATGGGACATCATCGAAAGGTCCGTTCGTGCCCAAACTCCTGCACCATCCACACTTTCTCAATTATGGACGTCTATACAGACAGCATGGCTCAATATTCCTGCAGAGGACTTCCAACGACTTGTGGACTCCATGACACGTCGAGTTGTTGCACTTCACCGGGCAAAAGGAGGACCGACACGATATTAACAGTCATCCCATGACTTTTGTCACTTCAGTGTATATCCTGTTAAAAGGGCAATGCCAGTGATGTGGGGGTGTTCTGGAAAGTGCCTAGGTTCTGCGGCCTTTAATCATCCGTTCAGCCAACTTGATGATTAGTGCATAGAAAGTTTTATGTTGAGTCAAATAAGTAATTTTTCAAGCACCAATAGGAGTGGGGGAGCTATTATTAATTTTATTTAAGTGATCAGGTTACCAAGTTAAGTTACAAAAACAACAACAAAAAAACAATAAAAAAACAATTAAATTTAGAATTATTAGTTTTAATTAGCCGTTATGAGAAATTCAGGATCGTGTTGCCATTGCATTTACAAAAGCTCCGATTTTTAAAAAAATAAGTTATTGACTACAGCAAATAAAACCTAGAAAAATGTCGTTTTGAGCACGTGATTTAATGAAATGAAATAAATAGGAAATGTGATATTTTTTTAAACAATAAATGCGAGACAATTTTTTTTGGATCGTTTGCAATATCAGTTAAGATTTTAAACTGCTCGCATTTTAACATGAATTCTATTCACTGCACTGTGATATACTTTAAAAAAGTATATAAAACATATCCAAAGACAATTTATGAACCTTTTACGTACTGTGCAGTTTTAATCAGGAATAACGGCCATATTTCAGGTTTATTACACACTGACGAATCAATGACCAACGAGCAGAACGCTACTCTTATCCTGTCGCAACTTGTATTTTGCACACGACACGTTGGTCCAAGTCCTCGGCAATATTGCTAATTCAATGCCTTTCCTTCTTCTATCAATTACGATAAAGAAAACTAGGCATAGTACGGAAGCCGGATTGTTGCCAACCGTATCCTTGGAAGTGTATTGTGCATTCTAATTAAGTGACTATTATAATTTTTAAAAATCATGATCAATGTATATGATTTGCCACTAATTAATTTATTTCAGTCGAATGGAAGACAGAAGGTGATTATAAGTGATTTTCTATAAAAGTGATTATAAGTGATATTCTATAAAGATAATAAGATATTCTATGAGATTATAAGTAATATTCTATTAAATATAGATTGCGTATCAAATTTATATCTATAATATCATATATAATTTTTCTTTTTATAGGAGTTAATACAGCAATTCAAGCAAGTAACCAAACTATTGATAGGTTTCTCGTCATTTCAAACATTCTCGCTTAAAAAAAATTTCGGAATTCAAAATAGTTTTAAATTAAAATGTTTTTTAAAAAATGATTTTTTAGGGCAATTCAAATATTTTACTTACTGGGCCGACTATTTTGTTGAGTTATAAACCAGATATTTTTAACATTGTAAATCATTATAATATAAATTTTTTTAAGGAATTGCTAAATAAAGATTAAAATGAAATCTGCTATGCACAGTTCAGTGTATCATGTTAGATACTAATTTTTTGAATGGCCAAGCACCGCGTGCTCGTGCAAGTTAAATTATATTTTTAATTCATTTTAATAGTTTCATTGAACGAATCACTTTGGTGTTGCAAACGATCCAAAAAACTTTGTCTCGCATTTTGTGTTTTAAAAAAATATCACATTTCCTACTTATTTCATTTCATATAATCGCGTGCTCAAAATGACATTTTTCTAGGTTCTATTTGCTGTAGTCATTAACTTATTTTTTTTTAAAGTCTGAGATATTGTAAATGCAAGGAAAATGCGTAATTAAAAGCTGGTTTTTTGAGATGCTCGTGCAGATAATAAAATTTCAATTTTTAAGCCTATAGATTTTTGTTGACTCCAAAAACTTAATCCCAAAAACAGCATCATGTTCTGCCATGATAAAAAATTTCTACAACAATACTTTTTTATTTGAATAAATTCATTGCATTTGTAAATTGCATAAAAACACAAATTAAGTTATTTTAAAAATATTCTTGAGTCCCTCCCCCGCAAAAAAAGTTGTGGAATCTCTTGCCATTTTCCCAATTTGCCTGTTTAATAATCCGACTTTGAATAAACCTAAGGTGTAATAATTAATCGGCCAGCGAGGTTTAATGGGGAAAAAACTTGGCGAAATTATGCCAAATTAACTGCTTGCTAAATTTAAAAAGAAAACGTAGTTTTAAAATCAGATTTACACATCTGGAATCAAGAAAAAAAAATCATCTAGAAGCAGAAGACGATACAAGCAAATAAGTAAGAAACACAACATTTCATTAAATTTGATAGATTAAAGAAGATATGTGAACAAAAATCTATGTATGTACAAAACAAATCAGCTTATTGTAGGAAAATATGAGAATAATAAAGTTTAATAAATAATGTTATACGTTCTGGTTGAATTAATTAGTAGCGAATAACGAATACCAAATCAATTAAAATCTTTATTTATTTTCGTTATTATTTTAGGTTTCGTGAAATATTTTTTCCAATTAATTTATATTTACTTTTAAAATAATCATTCAAGTGAGATGATTGAATTGTTAAATATAAATATACATTAACAGGGAGGAAATTTTCATACATCATGAAAATTAATAAAGCGATATATTTTAAATATAAAATATAAAAATATATCGTTTTGCAAAATCTTAATGATATTCACTAATCTAATTTGTGAATTCTATTCAGACAACTAATATTATTTTTTATTGAAATTCGATTAAAAAAAGCAAATAAATTTTCTAAAAATATATATCTATAAAATTTGAAAAAACTGAATAACGAAACATTAGGGGGATAATAGAATGATATCTGCATAAGGGTTTGTTTTATAGACATTTAATTTGATCACTGAAAAGATTTTTGGACGTTTGCTAATTTGAAAAGTAACGAAACAAATAACAAGCAATTTATACCGTAAAACGTATATGAATTGGAAAAAATATAATAATAAAATTTAGGGGAGAAATGGAAAATAATCAAAAGAATCATATATACTAATAATAAAAACATGAAAATCAATTAGAAAAAATGTACGTATATATGTAATAATGTTCAAGTTAGTTGTAGTTTGTTTATAGTTTGTTATTTTATCAGAATGAGCTATCTCATGTCTCAATGAACAATATTATAAGTCAAAACAGTAGGATTTGAGTTAAACACGGAAATCTAAAATTGAGGAAATCTGATATTACAAATAAAAAAGACATTTGAGCATAATTGGATTTAATTTAGAGAGCACAACAGGTTGGACTAAGTAGAAAAAATTAAAGAAAAGAAAGATCCCCCTCAAACTTTATGATCTAGGGATTTCGAATCGAGATTAGATGAAAGAGTATGCATGCTGGTATGGTGGCATTTCCCCAAGATGATAATTTCCAACAAAGTTCGTTTGGCAAAATTATAATTTCATATTTTATTGTTTTCTATGCATTTAAAAATCTTGTCCCTGTGTATAAAGATTAATAATTCATAGATATTCAACAAAGGCAGTACATATAAGTATAATTTCTGGATTTTTTACTACGATTTGCTGGCCTAATGTACGACAAATCCGTCATAGTGAAAATTCCTCCTGATTTAGAGATGGCCACATCTTCGCAACTGCCATCCTCGTCGTCTGACGGGAATTAATTATTCCGAGGCCTATCCCAAAATAGCTCACGTTTTGTTTCAAAATGAAATATAAACATAACAAACATTAAACAATAAATAAATAATTAATAAAACCACAGATCTCTTAAAGAGGAACATTTTTTTTTTTTGGATATCTTTGATACATTTTCTACCTTTTTTCTAAAGATTTTAACGATTTTTCTTCCCTTTTTCCTGATAAACTACTGTTATTAAAGATTTAGGCCGTCATTATGTTTCTATTTTTAACATTTTATAACTAAAACAATAACGATAAGTTGCATATTTCAGAAAAATAAAAACCGAAATTCTATTCTTATTCAAAATTCATCCGTTTGCAAATAATTGTGATAAAAAAAAAAGAAGAAGCGATTGTTTGTAAACTTCACAAAGATTTGATTTTTTAAAAAAATTATGTCATATTTATTGCTTGTTATTTTTTTTAAATAAATATATTTCGCATTTTTTGATCAACATAATATATGCACTTTATTTCATGATAATAATCGAAAAAAAAAATAATTATGCGCTTATTTTGCTTTAGGCTAGTTAAAAAGCTGGACGCGATAACTTATTAATCACCACTCTTTAAAATATTCACCATTTAAAATACAATTTGTTACAACACCTAAAGAATAACAGGTCAATAATCAACTCCATTTCAAAAGTTTAATTCTGCCATGCATACTAATTAAAAAGAAAACCAAATAAAGAAGAAACCGTATCAAAAACTTTTCATACTCCACTGAGTCCCTAGACGATCTGGAACATCTTAGGTGTGGTTTTCGTCCGTTATTACACACACATAAAAAAATGAGCTCATCAAAAGATATGAACACACTCTGAGTTTGTTTTGCATATTAAATAGGAATGATACTCTCAGTAAATTATTCTTATTTTGAATTTAAATAATAAGTTTTAAGTAGGTGGAATACCGCCGCCAAATGTGTAGCTTTTCCTTGTTTATGAAAAAGATGATCTAACCGAGGACTGCATTGCTCTAGCACTTACAGAGATGCAATAATCCTGCATTAACATTATTTCCACGTTTCTTAGAGTTGCTGATAATTTCTAGCTTCTTACATTTTCTTTTGAATCAAAGATGATCAATCACTCGCTATCAGATAGAGTTATCCTGAAGTGAAAAAAGATGCGAACGTTTTCTCTTTGAGATGCACAATTCTATTTCAGTTTGCTTCTAAAAACGTTTTAAAAAATAATTTTTCGATGCCTTATGCTATACATTCTGGATTGGTATCAATTAAGGCGACCAGTGACCTTTGAAATGATTTTTTTTGTAATTTTCAAAGTGGCAATTTGAAATTTTACAGTCATTAAGAATAACACTATAGGAGATGACACACAAAATGTTAAAGTAATATATCAATTTATTTAAGAGTTTGGGGTGTTAATATAATATAATATTAGCGATAAATAACGTTGATGAACAATGTTCCAGGTGCTCCAAATTTTATCGTAAGTTCTCCAATTTTTATTATTACTATCTCTAATCCTTTTGAAACAAAAGTTGGGATTAATCTTGAAGTTGGAGTATTAAATATCAAAGTTAACCAATGTAATAACTCAAAACTACTTACACTCTTTTTAAAAAATCAGTAGTTTTGAGTTATTACATTATTTAATTTCGATATTTCATTCTCAAGCTTCAAGATTAATCCCAACTTATGTTTCAAAAGGGTTAGAGATAGTAATAATAAAAATTGGAATTCTTTCGAACAAATTTGGAGCTTGTGGAACATTTTTCATTAACTTTATTTATCGCTATTATATTATATCAACACCTCTAACTCATATTTAAGTTGATATGTTGCTTTAAATTTTTGTGTGTCATCTCCTATAGTTCTTAATCTTAACATCTGTAAAATTTCAAATTACTAAGGTGAAAATTGCAAAAAATCATTTTAAAGGTTCCTGGTCACCTTAAATTATTATAACTTTCCATAACTTACTTTTCACATTGTCTTCGTCTTAGTTATTTTTTGAGCTCTTAGTCCTGTTATTTTCCAGTTAAATCTATTTCAGAAAATGTCATTGGGGGAATACCAATTTTAAATCCGTTGAAGAAAAACAAAGCTGTAATATATTTAAATTGTCATTTATTATTTTTTTAATTTTGATTAATTTTTAATTAAATATTGAATCAAAACTTTCAAACATTCTTTTTCTTAATGATTACTCTCTATCCAAAAAATAAATGCGTGCCAATTTTGGGGGGGGGGGCTTACACAGTGTTATATTAAATTGAATTTAAATTTTGATTAATTTTTAATTAATTATTTAACTAAAATTGTAAAGATAGTTTCCCAATGAGCACTTTTTAGTCAAAGAATAACTATATGCCGAATTTGGAGTCCTTATACAGCGTTGAATTCTGAGTGCTACTATTTTTATATTATATAACTTACAGAAACCACACTAGCTTAAAAAATAGCGTAATGCAAAAAAAATATTTATAAGAGAAAATGCAATGGTTTTTTTTTTCATTTTAAATTGCAGAATTCAAAAACATAATTTTAAAAGGAGCTACTTAAATTTTGTTGATCACTTGAAATCATAGCGCATAAGACATGAACAGATTGTTCCTTTGATGAACAGATTGTTCACCTGGAATACCGGCTCTTTTTTTTTTTTTTTTTTTGCTATTAAATTAAACGTGGGATGAATCGGATCGTTTACTTTGAAAGTGGTTAAAATCCTTAAAAAATGAGATATTACACAATTTGATCAATTCATTGTAAACTCATTTATAACTAGATAATATTTAATATCTCAATAATAACAAAGCTTTATTCAATTTAAATTTGACCATTAAAAGAAATTGCATGGCGATTTATTATGAATGTGGTACAGGACTGTTTTCATTCATAATTTAAATAATTATTATAACTGTCAAGACCACATGATTTCGTTTGGTTTATTACGCATGTTGAAGATAATTTTGTTTTATTGTCTTTCAAAAATATATAATTTCATTTTAACGTCAGAAAGTGATACAGGTAGAAAGAAAAAACAAGTTAATGTCTTTTTATAACTGCAAAAAACACAAAAAATAGTTAGATCTTATGTTAAGTGTAAAAATATATTAATATAATTAGCTTTCAAAATAAATAAAAAAAAATATTAATATTTTATATATTGCTATCTATCTAAATAAAAATGAAACGCCAAAATGCGTTGCTAAGCGCAAAACTAGAGAACGGCTCGACCGATTCGGCTAATTTTTTAAAAAACATTTTCATTAAGACATTTGGAAGGTTCTTATGGAGAGAAAAAACGAAAAATCAGCGTGGAAAATATTTAAAATGACACTTTTCTTACTTACCCGCCAAAAATCTTCATTCCTCCCCTCACCGCCAAATGAGTAAGATTGCAAGAAGTAATAAATCTGATATTTTTGTCTGTGTAATAAATTTTGGTTTGTTGAGAAAGAAATATGCGAAGTCAGTTGATTTTCATTTATATATTCTTAGGAAACATTAAGTTTAAAAAAGAAAGAAAGAAAATAAGTTGGAAAACCGTCAGCTTTATTTGTTTACGAGCTGAGTAATCAAACAAAAAATATCGTGTACCATAAAGCATTAGAATGAAAATATAATCACATTATCACTTGTCTTTCAATGTACGAAATAGAAAACTTATTTTTGTAAGTAATCGTTGTTTAGTTTTAAGGTTTAACTCCATAAATGAAGTGATTACAGTGGAAAACGTTTTTTTTTCTTTTTTTCTTTTATTAGACTACTAGTGGGAGAATACTGTGGCTCTAGCTTCATAAGCCAGATAACATTTACGGCACTGAAGTATCTTAATTTGGAATTGATATACAAGAAAAGCAATTTTATTAAAAATTAACATTTTCAAAATGACTTGATTAAATACTCGTTATAATAAGGAAATAAATTTGAATTTCATCAAAACAATAAAAATTGCATATTGCGTATCAAATTAAATTTTAAAAAATTATTAAAATCAAGCACAAAAATTGTTCGGGAATGAAATTTGTGTCATTAAAAAAGATAATTTTTACTAATTTTTATTTGAAAAATAAGAAGAAAAAAAAATATTTCTTTGAGGAGCAGTATTTTTAGAAAGCATAACTGTAAAAAAATCAAAAGTTTCCTCAAAACCCCAATTAATTTTTAATTGTCATTTGAAATTTTAAAATTAAAAACAATTTCTCTCTTATTTTTAAGAATATGTATGCCAAATTTCATTAGGATAAGACAAAAGTTCAAAAATTCTTTCATGTTTAACCCTTTATTTACCGTATTATGTTACCATCAATTTTTTAGTTTTATTTTTCACCAGAAGTTCAATTTTCTTGCAAAATAATTCCAGGTAACCCAAGATTTTTTAAATTAATAATAATATCTTAACTAATTTAATTATTAATTACATACTTTTAATTCCAACTTTAGCTTATCTTAACTTGTTGCTATTTGGTTTATATTCTTCGGGTTCTTTAGAACACCATAAGCAAAAACAGTTCATATTACGCAGATATAAGTCAAATTTAAACGGTACTTTTAAGTACCGTCAGTAAATAAAGGGTTAAAAGACATAAAACCATTCGTCTGAACAATCTTTTTGATGCATTAGGTTTGTAAACAATGAGATATCGTGCTAACAGATGGCAACATAAAAAAGTTTAAGTCTAAATGGAAATTTGGGAAAACTTTTGCGTGATTCCAATGCTTTGATGCTTCATTAGTGTTTCTGCAAACAAATCTTACGCGTAGTCCATTAGCGGAAACACTTTTGTATTGTTTAAAAGAACCACTTGTAGAGTAGAATACGCCCTCTCTAAATCTCGCTAGCATCTTTATCCATCGTTCTGTATATTAAAAGAGAGCTTATAGTTCGTACAAAACTTTTAGAGAGCTTATAATTTGTACTTCATCCAAGATGATTAACTGATTTGATAACAATATTTTCATTGTATTGTAATCATTATATTCATTATAATTCGAATATAAGGATTATTTTTACCAACTCTTAATTGACAATTGACATGAAGCAGTTTTTATTGCTAAAACATTTAAATAAAAGAAATATGACTCTGAAAAAGACATAGAAAAATTACTATAATTTGGCAAATTTTTTTTTGTAAAGACCATACTATAGCTAATTACAAATTTTGAATCGTTTTTCAGACCTTTTGTTGCGTGATTTGCTCTATTGACTTTTGAGGTATCCATTCCTTCTCTTTGCAATGAAATCCTTTTGATTCAGGATTATTTTCAGATTTTCAAATTGCTAATTTAGCAATAAAACTAGCGACGGCGTTTTCTCCCCGAATTTTTACGCTCTCATGCTTGAAGTACTAAGAGAAAGTATTGTAATTTTTAAAGAAATTGAATTCGAAATTTTTGATGTTTTCATGTTCTAAACCTACAATTCTCACCCCCCAAAAATTATTTAAAAAAAACATAAATGAAATCGAAGATCGAAAATTTCAAATTATCATGTAAGAACACTAATATTTTGAAGTAATTATTTGTCTTAATTAATTTAAGTGATTAACCAGTTTAAACCGGTTTGAAACAACCACGAGACTTCTCTATCGGCATCTCTCTCTCTATATATATATAAGTATACATATATAATGATATTTTTTAAAACTTTTATTTTCCTTTTCTAACTGGCAGATAAATTTTTGGAGCTCAACGAATTTTGAGATGAAATAACAGCTATGATGTCATAGTTCTATCTTTTAAAAACGCATTTGTTGTGAAGAAGCAAGCGTAATAATAAAGCAATACTGGTAAAATCAGGTTAACCTTTTAAAAACGCATCTACTTTCAAAGAAGAATATGTAATAAAGCAATAAATGTAAAAGTCGGCAAACTTTTTAAAAATGCATCTGCTTTTAAAGAAATATACTTAATAATAAAACAATACTGGTAAAAGCCAGTAAAAGTATTTTTTGCCCTTAAATTTTAGAGACATCAAATCCTCCTAAACAAAACGACATTACGTCCTCACATGATTAAAAAAAATGCATTTTGGGAATAATGTCTGTTTATGAACATAATAACCTGAAAAAAAATTTAAATGAAATCTGCTATGCATATTTCAATGCATCATGTCGGAATATCCTTTCTTGAACGGCCAAGCACCACGTGCTCGTGCGAGTTAAATTATATTTTCATTCATTTTAATCGTTTCATTGAATTAGTCACTCTAGTATTGCAAACGATCCAAAAAAAAAACTTTGCCTCAGATTGATTGTTTCAAAAAATATCGCATTTCCTATTTATTTCATTTCATATAATCACGTGCTCAAAATGACATTTTTCCAGGTTTTATTAGCTGTAGTCATTAAATTTTTTTTAAAAAAAATCAGAGCTTTTGTAAATGCAATGACAATGCGTTATTAAAAACCTGATTTTTTTTTGAGATGCTTGTGTAGATAATAAAACTTTTATTTTTCGCCTACGGACTTTGGTTGACGTCTCAAAACTCATTGCCAAAACAGCGGCAATTGTAATAATATTTTACAATTGCCATCACAAATTTTATTCACAAATTTTATTTACGAGGCTCTGTGAATTGACCTCTTAAGTGTTCCAAAAGAATACATTCTTTGGAGGGCATGTTCTACCATAAAATGCAGTGTAACGTTTATTTGTCTCGCTAATTGTAAACCATCTAGCAAAATTTTCTATAATAATATCACTCAATTTTGGTATTCGCTTGGGAGAAATATCAAAATTAAAATTTTATAGAAGTTACGAAAAATTTAATGTTTTTTTGGGCAGTTAGTTAAAAATTCCATTCAAAATTTACAGTTTTGAAAAAAAAAAAACTTTGATGAATTATTTCACTTTATTTATACAAAATCTACTGAGCATCGGATTGCTATATAAGGCAGAAAGAAGCCCTTTGAATTCGTATATGCTTTTGATTCATTCATAATAAAACATGACTATGAAATAAAGGAAGCTCATGCTGATATAATACAATAAAATGCACCGTACCACTTTAATTCCAAAATTCATTATACATTTGGCACTAAATTGCATTGTAATACACAATCAAATGGCATAAGTAGTTATATTTTAAATTAAAACGCCACATGAATTAACCCGATAAAAAAATCAAGAAGGATATAATATGAATGAAATATTATTTTCGTATTGGTAAATTTAGTTTCCCTTAATTTGACATTCCAGATATGAGGATAAGAAGTTTCTGCTTAGTAATGAGTTCTTATTTCTCTGATGGGTAAAACAAAGATAAGATATTTAATGTAGTTGCCTCTACTACAAATGATGGGACGGAGGGTTGTACAGTGACCAGCAATGACCATCAGGACTCAACTTTAGTTCCCTCCACACTGTCATTCAACTAATTCGGATTATCCTAAGTTAAGTTTTAGGCTCAGTGATAAGTTTCCACTTCCTGGTGGATATAACAATAATGAGGGGTCCAGTTATCATCATTTCAGTTACTCCTCATGATGTTGCCTATCATTATAGGAAAGATCTGCTTTTATTTCGAATGGAAATTGTTTGATAGGGAATAGATGACAACATGATCCAAATACAATTAAAAATAAGTTATTAATAATTATTATAATATGAATCTAAATGTAGTTGTTTAGTAAATGAACTAGTCTGAAATAAATGAATAAAGTTGAAATATCAGTTTTTATCATGTCAGAACATGATGTTGTTTTTGGACAGAGGTTTTCCGCGTAAACAAAAATTCGTAGGCAAAAAAATAAAAAAATTATTATCTGCGCGAGCATCTCAAAAAAAATAATCAGCTTTTAATAACGTTTTGCCATTGTATTTGCAAAAGCTCTGATTAAAAAAAAATAAGTTAATGACTACAGCAAAAAAAAACTTAGAAGAATGTCATTTCGAGCACGTGATTATGTGAAATAAAATAAATAGGAAATGAAATATATATTTTTTAAACAATCAATGCGAGACAAAGTTCTTTGGATCGTTTGCAATACCAAAGTGACTCATTCGATGGTACAATTAAAATGAATAAAAATGTAATTTAACTTGCACGAGCATGTGGTGCTTTTCCGTTCGAGAAACTATGTTCTGACATGATACAATGAAATATCCATAGCAGATTTCATTTTATACTTTTTTTTTAGTTTTCAGGCTCTATTTTTAACAAATAATTTTTTGAGTTGAAAAGACTTAATAATTTAACTTAATGATAGGTATAACGCATCAAAATTTATAAAAAGTTTGAATCGTAATTATATATCGCTGTTCTGAAACATGAAAAACTTAACTTCACTCTAAAAAAAAAATTAAAGCTCACGAGTTGAGAATAATAGTGCTCTAAAGCAGTGATATCAACTCGGATACGATAAAAAGGGAAAGAATCGGAAAATTAATTATTAAATCGAAAATATGATAAGAAAATTCAACTATTGATGTTTATAAAAAATAAAACTTTATCCTCAAAAGTAAGTAAATAAATTCAAGGAAAATTTTAATACTATTCAAAACTCATCAAAAATGGTTGAATTTAATAACAAAATCATTAAAGTTATTAAAATTGATCCGTAGAATATAAGAACTAAACAGACCGAGAACTATTACTCTTGTAAGATTTTCCTACTATAATTGATATTTTTGATGGTAATTTATTTTGTGCTGCTTCAATCTTCTTATTCATGGACTATTAATTTCAATTTTCTTATTTCACATTTTCCTTATTCCTTATTAATCTTCGGGATGGATTCATAGTGTTTTTTAAATATCTCAAATCAAAAATAATATTATTCTGCCAAATTTAAAACACACACACACATTCAAAACTTTTGTATCGATTATACTATATTCAACTCAAATTAGCGAAAACTTTCATCTATACTACCGTTATAAATGTGAAAGTTTGGATGGATGGATGATGTCAATCACGTCAGAACAACTGAATGAAATTGGATGAAATTTAGCACAGAGATAGGTTATAATCTAGAATAGGTCATAGGCTACTATTTTTTCCGGTTAATTGAGTGGTTAATTTTTTATTAATTAAAAACTAACTTTTCAGCCAAAAATCTTCATTTTCCCACCGCCAAATGAGTAAGACTTCAGTTTGTTTTTTACCCCACACTAATGGGGTTAGGCTTAGCATGTTTTTAACCGATTATTTCAAACGATTCCATTTATTTTCTTAGTGTTTCAGGCATTTAAAATTAAACCATGTTAATTAATCAATTTTTAAATTCATTTTAAAGTACTTTCAAATTAAAATAAAACAGAATAAAGGACATTAAAAATTTCTAATCATGTTATGCTTTATCCCAATGAGCGTTGAAAATTCCTTCATGTGTAGTGTGCTGTAATTGTAAAAAACTGTATTTTCATTTTAATAAAAAATTTAAAAACTATGTGCATAATATTGTTATAGTTATTTCAATTTCGATCGATAAATAAAGTAGATTTGGCTTGATTTCTAAACGTTTTTAAATTAAAAATTTATTATTAATCTGAATAAAATTTCAATTAGAAGATCCATATCAGTGTATTACACCTTTTTTACTATTTCGTTTGGATTCACATATTTTTGGAAAAAAAATATTTCCACTTATAAGTATTATAACCAAAATGTTCTTTAAAAATTTATTATTATTTTTATTAGTTTAAAATATATCGTTTTTTTCTGATGCTTCCATTTTTAGATCAATTGCAGCTAAAATTAAATTTTCGAATAAATCGAATTATTATGATTCTAACAGCTTTAAATTAGGTTTATTTTTCTTGATTTAGATATTTTTTTTAATTGTAGAAAGGGAATGAGAAAAAAAGCCATTAAAACATAACATTAACTGGTTCGTTAAAAAAATTTATTTGATGTAAAAATTGTTTAGCAACCAAAAAAAAAAATCAGTTTCATTAACATAATTTTTTCATGTTATTTTAATGGATGCTATTAAGTAATAACAAATTGAGGATTTTAATTGAATCGTCTGTACATTCATAAATATAAGAAAAATTACTGGGAAAATATTCCTTATTTTCTTCCTATGCTATTATCAGAACCAAACGATTTTAACTAAATTTTAGAACATTTTACAATAAACTGATTTATTTAGCAGCCTGATTATCGAGATTTTTTTTTTCAAGATTTCATTCTCGTAAACGATAATTTACGAAATAAGAACTTGAAACACCCATCTTCCTTAAAAAACGATGGCAACTGGAGCATAACGAATTATCATTCGACTTGAGATCTTGTAAGATGATCTTATGTTAATTTGACAAAGATTACAGATGCCTTTAAGTACTTTCACTCAAATGTATAGATCAAAAGAAGAATCGTGTTTCAAGCCTTGCACCCAGAAGATTTAAAAAAGGATATATAAAAAAATTAGGATTACAGAAGGCTTAAAAAGTTAACTCAGCTTACTTTTACTTTTTTTTTCATTTTATTCTTCGTTCTTTGAGCATTATAAGTTTTTTTTTTTCAATTTATAAATTTCTTTTCTTATTAGTTTAATTCGAAGTATTTATATCTAGAATTAGAAACATTATATTTTTTTTGTTCATCATATATTGAAAAACAATTTCTCATTAATGTCAAACATCTTATAAGATGTATTTCAATTTTATTTTATATTTTGAAATGTCAAAAATGTCTGATGCTGCTCATTTATACATTTTTGTAGACTACATTTATGAAGATATATATATGTTACTACCTAAGTATGTAATAAGTTTTTTTAAACATGATAATATTTATAAACTAGATACTATCAATAAATTTCGATATAGGATTATACAAAAATTGTTCAAAACACTCTACAAGGCAGAGACCATTAGATCTAGAGTTGCCAAATTTAGCATGTAGTTGCTTCTTAAATAAAGAGAGACTCAAAATTTACCAAAATAATTTTTTTTCAATAGCTAATAAAACTTTATCATTCTTTTTGAATACCTTCAGAGCATATTATTGCGCAAGAGGTATTTTAATATCATTTTAAAATTTAAAAAATTAAGCTATTTCGTTATGCCAATCTTATTTCTGTACAAACGTTCGCTCATTATAATAAATTTAATGTACTGTTTGTCCATAAGGAGATCTCTGACCGACAGTCGTCTATGTTTACGGCGGGAGTTATAGAAACAGGTTACTGCAGGAAGAGTCCATTTCGCAGAGGTGGAAATTCATTCAAGTTTCTTACATTGGCGCATTTAGCGCCTAATTTTCGGTATTGATATATTGCCTTTAATTTTCGAAAGTAAATTCGAAAAATAATTCACTGGGCCGAAAATCCTTTGCATACTTGGAATTTTGAAAAAATATATTATTCCTGTTAGAATAATATATAAATTCCTTTCTGATTAGTACAGAAAGAACAGAGTAAATCAAATAGAAAAACTGAATAATTATTTATATGTCTAACGAGTGCACAAGAAGAAAAAAAATTAAGTAGAATCCAGCATGACAAAAAATTAATCTTCATTTTATTTGTTTTAAATTTATGCAACTACTTAAGATCAAATTCTCCGCAGCAAACGCGAAGTAATCTGTCTAATTCAACATAAAAATAATAACATAATAATCGTAATTATTTCATAATTTTTACAAAAGTTTGCTGTTAGTAAAATATCCATTGTTAAATATGTTTAAAACTTCTCCAAAATAAATAAATTTATTTATTTTTGATATATATATACTATAATTCGAAACTCAAAATTAACAATTACATTTTATCAAATTTTAAGGATAATCAAAAGTA
>JAOUZG010029590.1:888565-901490 GCA_026289955.1 Argiope argentata
ACACACACACACACACACACACACACACACACACACACACACACACATCACATCACATTTTCGATCGTTAATAAAATACTTTTTATTTATCCACTCAAGTCCAAATACATTTTTTAAACTTGTAGTGGATGACACTTGATATTAATACAGTTTTTTAAAATATTAATTTAATTAAATTTATTTAATTTTTAACACTTTAAATAGAGTTTTAGTAGTTTGTAGTGAAAATAGAAATCGGCAGGCAGTATCTCAATCCATAAAATGCGAGGATTTCAGTATTTTTTACATGAAGATGAAGAATGCGAGTTCAATTCTTGCGAAAATCAATAATTTTTTTAATAAATTATTTATATTACTTGTTATTATTTAAGAAAAATTAACTAAAATAAAATTTTCTTTGTTGACTTAAATAGGAATGGACTTGAACATATTTTTATATTATTTCTTTGTACTTTAGAATGAGCAGATTTTCTGAACTTCAATTTGGGGTTCTCTAAGCTCTGTGGCGATAATTGGGAGTACAATCACAGACAACTGGAATAAAATAAAATAAAATAAATATGATTTAAAAGATTCAGAAACAATAAATACTACTTTTTCCTCTTTACAGAAAACAAGAAGGCATATAAATAAGCATAAAATATATATTTTGTCACTGTGATTATCCACATAAGTCATGAATATCATCATATTTTATATACATTATGTTCGACGAAAAAATACTCTTCAGGAAGTGATTTTTTTTTCAGAATAAAAAAAATTAAACAAGTAATATAAAAAAGCAATTTTTTAAAATCAATTCCTACTTTGGACATTAGGAAATTTTTTATTTTAGTTAATTTTTATTAAATAATTACAATTGTTGCTCCCCGTGTTCCGCTTTACAAGAGAAGGAGGGGTGCAGTAGTTTCTGAGGGTATGAGCCACTGAGCACCTGAATAAAGATAAACTTTGAATCAGTACCCCCAGTGGCATAACTCTCGAAATGGAGAATTTTGTGACCAGGTTCGAACTGGCAGTACAAGGCCCTACTAACCAGGCTATCCCGAGCTATCAATTACAACGACTATAAAGACGAGAAAATTAGTTTTTAATTAATAAATTAATAAAAAATAATGAATTAATATTTGAAAATTTATATTAACGTCAAATGTTATCCACTACATGCTTTAAAAAATTTACTTGAACTTGAGTGGATGAATAAAAAGTATTTTATTAAGGATTGAAAATTTGAACAATATATATAGGGAGAGTGTGAGCTAATAGTAGGAATTGAATAAAAATAGAAAGTTTTCTTTTTTAAATTGAAGTTTTAACGAATAATTATAAAAAAAGGATAGAAAAAAGTTCCAGTTTTTCCAATTAGTATTCTAATTAGGAATATTAATTTAGTAGGCTTTCCTTTTTCCAAAGTTGTTCAATTTTTTAAATTTTTTTTTAAAAGTTAAAAAAATGGGATTGCCCTTTTTAGTGTAAGACTTATGGTTATTTTAATGAAACACACTGAAATCAATTAAAGCGTAAGCATAAGAAAATTTCAGTTATGTAAAGTTATGAATTAATGAAGTTATGAAGTTTAAATTATGAAGAATGAATTTCCAACTTCAGGGGAAAAAAATATTTTTCCACATTATTCAAGTTTTGAAGATCGAAATTCGTGTCATTCGAATATTTGACAAGCGTGAAGGTTTAAATATAATAAAAAGTTTTTTTCTTTATGTTGGTGATGTTGATGTCGTGTCCGCTACGGATGGGGGGGTTACTACGGATGGGGGGGTGCAATAGCTTCTGTGGGTATGGACCCCTGAGCACCCGAGGACAAAAGTCTGACTTCTAACTCATATGAGGATGAAACACACACCCACACGCTTGCACAGCCCCTTTTTTACAGGGGGGTGGGGCACATTCACACGTCTCACAGATAGAACACAGACGAACAACCATGCCCGAACCGGGACTTGAACCCGGGACTCACAGAACACTAGGAAGATGCGCTACCTCTGTACCTGAACGCCAGCATTTCTTTATATTTTTCACGTTATTCATTTGGTCGTCAGTTTAATTCTAAATTTTCCAAATTTTCATTTATGCCCCCCCCCCCTGCATTCAGAATTACAGAAATAAGAGTACTTTTGTCCCAGTGAATAAAATTCTAGCAGCATTTTTTCTTACGTTAAATGGATATTAATTCTCAATGCCCGTGGCCATTTTATCCTTACAGATCATTTAGAAGACAATAGGCCTTTTGTCGGAATGGGTTTTTTTATTCAGAGGAAGATTGCATGATTCTTCCACATTAACCGACAAATATTAAAAACGCCACAGACCGTAAAATCGCCCAGATCGCAATCATAATTGTTTGTATCATTTCAATGTGGGTATTAACAATGAAATCCTTCAAAAAAAGAAAAAGGAAAGAGAAAGGTTAAGACACGTTAAACTGCGCTGATGAACTTCCCTGTTACCTCAATCTGATACTAATAATCAAATTCCCACGTTACCGATTTACGTGCATGATGAGAGGGAACTTGATATTCACCTGATGACAACTCAAGATTTTTACGAGATTAGCATTTGACATGGCAAGATCGTGGGAAGATCCAATTCACAAAATGCTCTCCAAACCACAAAAGCTTCCTTGTTGACTTTAAAAAAACCCAACATGAAAATAGAAGCTCACCAATGATCATCAAAGGAGGTTTATTTTTATTTATTGTCAGAATTTCGAACGTTACCAAACCCTTCTTGTTGGCAATCAGCGAATGCCGGTCCGTTACTAATGGTGGATTTGTTGACCTCACCTTTCTGTAAGCAGGAACTTTAGAAGAAACAATCCTTCCTTCCAGTCCATCATAATACACCTTCCATTTTCTATTCTTTTTTTATTTTTCATTCACCATCAAAAGAAGCTGTGTGCTGAGGAACCGTTACCCAGAAATAAGATGCCATGTTTGTTGTCAGTTGGAACGTTTCTATGAAGATTTTACTCGATCTCCCGAGTATCACCTTTGAACTTGACGTATTTTTACTGTCGGTGGTTTAGAACGACCTCGGTTGAGGTCGAGTCTCTTTCCCATCGTTTCTACAAAAGAATTCTTTTTGCGGAAGAAGGTTATGGAAAAGCATTTCGAATGCTCTTTCGTTTATTTTCTTTTTCAAGTTCTTGTTGTGGTGGTTTTGCTTTTTATGGGGTATTTCCTGAATGGCTTAAGAGGTGTATTTACGCGCTTGTCATTCTATCGAGTTCAACCGAGGTGTCAGCCGAGCTGCGTTGCCTTGGCGGTTAAATAACATTAATGACAATTTAGAATGATGGGAATGGGTGGATATTAGTTTGGTTTTTTTTAAGTAAACAGGGAGTGTTCAATTAACTTTTATTATTTTTTCATCAATTCTTATACGTTTATAATGGTAAAAAAATTCGGAACTTCAAAAGAACTAAAGTTTAAATTGACTAAGGATGCAAAAGGATCTTTAGCGAATTAATTGACTAAGGTACCTAAGGATCCATACATTTTTTCGTTGTAGCTATGTAATTGTGTTTTGTCGTATTGTTTTAGATTAAAAATCATGGGTGCACTTCAGATGGACGCAAATGTGCTCATAAATTGGCTTATGTTTGACAATAAGAGTTATTCTTATTGGAAAGGCTAATCTCATGCTTAGTTAACCTCATTTACATAAATCTTAACTAAAAAACACCCTTTCAAAAGATAAAATTTAGAGCCAGATCTTCTACAATAATTTATGTAGCTCCAAATAGGATTTGTTGATGATGCATTCAAATTTCCATTTCTGAAAATTATGCTTTAACTTCCGATACAATGATTTCTTAAAAAACTTAATCATTCTTTTGTAATTAATTTGCTTAGAAGTGGTAGTATTTCTATTTAAATCGGTATTATGACATTTAAGTTTGCTACCTTTGCAACCGGCTAGTTTGCCAAGAATATTTGTAATATTTAATTTTGATTAAATCACTTAGAAATCACATTTTTAATGTTCCCTAAAACAAAGTAGTTTTAAGCATCAAACCCTGACAAACATTGTAGTAGTGTTATTCTAATATAGTATAGTGCATATTGTAAACAAATATAACACAAACTTATAATTTTTTTTTCTTTATTGTGTCTATGAACTTTTCTAAAAGAATCAAATCTCACAGTTATGCTGCCATTAAAGAACAATCTATTTCATGTCGGGCCTTGTTATAATATTATCACTTTCTGATTCTTATAAATTCTGCAGATAATTTGCTGAACCTCTATTTCTTAGCTTTCAAATATGTTTTAAAAAAATCCTTCACTTAATTAATTGTAATTTAGTTGATTTTAATTGTAACTATGAAATGTTGTGTTGAAAATTATAGCCGAAGAAATTGCCAAATTCAAAGCAAAACTGATATTAAAATTTAAATTGGTATCAAAATAAAATTTTCAATTTTTAAATGGTGTAAAAGTTATTTTTTGTGAAATATTTTCTGAATTTACTGGGGAGAAGTGTCAAAAACCTATGCAATTTTAATTTAATTTAAATATACTTATTTAAATTTTTAGAAAATGATTCCTTTGATTCGTATTTCTTTCCACCATATCATATTTGTACTATAATTTGGAAACTTTGTAAAACAATCTGGCTGTACAGCGATAACGTACGACTCTTAATTAAAAGTAGATATAATGTTTGTTTTGTACCACATTGTACAGTTTATTCATGTTTTGTTATTCAATGACATTTAATTAGAACTTTTGAAGTCTCTTTTTATTAATTTTTATTCCTATCAACATAAGTTTCCTACTATTAAACGCTAGTACTGTTAACTTGAAATATGGCGATGACTTTTATTAAGTTATCTACTTTATTAACTTAATTCGGACATTGACCTTAAAAATTGTTTTCATGTCGAGCTTTAAAATTATTTCAAGTTTTCTTCAAAATGTGAATCCAGTCAAGAAAATTTAGTATGATAGTACGTGGTTAAGTTTAATAAGTAGTTAACAAACCGTCAGGACCAGAATGTTCTCTGACTCTAACGAGGCATGAATTTAAATTAACTGAATGAAATTTCTCTTTAAAATGCTAATGTAAATAAACCGTGATTACCATTTCACGTTTTCTTAAAGTTAACCTAATTCAATGTACGAAGGATAAATTTTTATAGATGTATGTTTTAAAACAAATTTTAAATCGTAACTCCTTTTTTCCCCAATATGCCACTGTCAGTACATGGAAATTAAAAAAAGAAAAAGGGAATTGAAAAAAATAATTTAAAATTTGCCGTTTTTGTTTCCGTGAGTTTAAGTTCGCGGGAAAATAAAAAAAGACTTCTTTAAATATAAGATAGAATATTTATTTGCATTTATTCATTAAACAGTCTTCGAGGATATGGTAATGGATAAACGATGTGATTTTCAATCTTGAAATTGCTCTTCATATTAATATGTTTCTATTGACTTTAGAGTTGATATATTTATTTTTCTTTTTCAGGTAAGAACTTTTATCTGAATTCTTTGCGTCTAATTTGCCCAGACGTCGATTTCTGCATATGGTAATGAGATTTTTTTTATACATATGCCTAAATATGCTGCAGGTATTCATTGTATTTTTTTTAATGAATGTGTTTATTTATGAATGTTTTATGTCATTTGGAATGCTTATGCAAGGAAAAAGATGTTTTCTAGTTATGCTCGTAAACATGTCCTTTATGATCAGTAAAAAGAAACGTATTAATTATAATATTTCCTTTATGATAAAAATTTTGTATCATTTTTATCATGCCAGAACATGATGTTTTGGCGTCAACAAAAATCCGTAGGCAAAAAAAAAATAATAATAAATAAATAAATAAATAAATAAATAAATAAATAAATAAATAAAATAAATAAAAATAAAAATTTTATTGTCTGCACGAGAATCTCAAAAAGAAAAAAAAATCAGCTTTTAATAATGCGTTGCCATTGCATTTACAAAAGCTTTGATTAAGAAAAATAAGTCAATGACTACAGCAAATAAAACCTTGAAAAATGTCATTTTGAGCTCGTGATTATATGAAAGAAATAAACAGGATATGTGATATTTTTTTTAACAATCAGTGCGAGACATAGTCTTTTTGGGTCGTTTGCCATACTAAAGTGACTCATTCAATGAAACCATTAAAATGAATAAAAATATAATTTAACTTGAACGAGTAGTAGTTCAAGAAATGATGTTCTGACATGATACATTGAAATATGCATAGCAGACTTTATTCTAATCTTTTTGGGGCTATTTTAATTAGTGACACTTAATGCTATTTAAGATATTCCTAATATGCTATATTAATATGTTGTTAATATATTCTAGTACAAAAGAATATATTTACTTTTTTTCGTTATTTATAAAAAAATGCATTAAAAAACCGTTTAACAGCGTTCTGTTACGCAAAATTGTGTATTGAAATTTTTTGAAGTCCAAGTGCTGCTTTTCTTTGTTCACTATTCACGCTTCTGAATCTATTTAGGACCTCGGCATGGATTATTTGATGCATTTCTTACTGATATGCATAATAGGAATTCTATTTTTTATGTTTTTTGGTTATTGTGTTAAGAACTTTTATAACTAAGCTATCAATAAATTGATTTTTATCTGCATTTTTTTCTTAATTATGTCTTTTTAATTCTCTTATAATATTATGAGGCAAATTTTGTATAAGTTATTTATTGAATGTTACATGAAAGAATATGGTATAAGAATAACAAACAATTTATTCCAAATTTAATGAATATTTCCGTGTAATGTACATTTGATGCAAAACAGTTTATAATCACTATAAAAATGCAGCATAATTTTGTTTTAAAAAGCATTTCAAATGTTTGTGAAATATTGTTTATGGCTTACAGATAGTTAAATTTATGAAAAAAATAATCTTTGACTCTCAACGGAATATCAGAGTAATTTCAAACAATTTATTTCCGAGTAATCTGATTTTTTTTTTGCTAGACTAAAAATTATTTTAATAAAATATAATCCGTTTCTATTTTATTTTGAGATATTTTTAATAATTATGTATCTGATAATAAATGACATTTGAATCTATAGAACATGTGTTGAAAATTTTTGTATACATAGTCAAGATTTTGTATTACAAAACCAATTTTTAAAAAATGTTTTTTTTAAATCATAAACCATATTTTCTGCTTAATGAATATGTTAAAAAAAAGTTGTTCTTCAGATTTAATAACTTCATTTCAATGCTTTATAGCTTCAGGAATAAAAATAGTTTGAATTTCAAATATTTGCCATTCACTTATGTTGACTAAAAATTGGTCTTTTATTTAAAAAATGGCATCATTTTGAAATAAGTCATGTTCTGTTTTCTTAGCACGTTGTGAAATGGCGGTGTTACATACAGAAAGCTCATTTTTTTTTTCAATTGATGTACATCACCTCATTGATATATTTACTAAATTCTAGTTTAGTGGTCTACCCACGATCACCCGCCTACCCGAAAAGATGTAAAACCTTGAAAGTCGCCGGCGAGAGGGTCATTATTTATTTATTGAATGGCTTAACGTCATCGCCAGAATATGAACGATATTTAAGGGTATACTTTATAGTTCATACTACTAAAATAAAATATTTAAATTAAATAGATAACAGCTCTATTCCAGAATCAAGAGACTAAATTGAAAACTACTTGGAGAAAGCAATCACACACATAAACATTGGAATAATATTACAAGATTCAAAGGACGGAGGATATCGTATTCAGTGCAACAGTATCAAACAACTGACAAATACACATAAAGATTAAAATGAAATATTCTATGTATATTTCATATTATCATGTCAGAATATCATTACGTGAGCGGCCAAGCACCATGTGCTCGTGCGAGTTAAATTATATTTTCATTCATTTCCATGGTTTCATTGAATGATTCACTTTAGTACTGCAAACGATGCCAAAAAACTTTGTCTCGCATTTACTGTTTAAAAAAATATCACATTTCCTATTTCTTTCATTTTATATAATCACGTGCTCAAAATGACATTTTTCTAGATTTCTTTTCCTGAAATTATTGACTTATTTTTTAAAAAATCAGAACTTTTATAAAGGCAATGGCATCGTGTTATTAAAAGCTGATTTTTTGAAATGATCGAGCATATAATAAAATTTTTATTCTTCGCCTACGGATTTTTGTTGACTCCAAAAACCTCATCCCAAAAAACATCATGTTCTGACATGATAAAAACAAATTGCCCCATCATACAAAATATATAACATACATAAAAACACACATAAAAAACCCATCATACTAAGTTATTAATAAATGAGTGACATAAATTCGAATTGAAAATACAAAGCGATTCTAGAAAGACTGAAATCATTAGCGCCACTAGAATCCAGCCCTAAATTCTAAACATTCTCAATTTTGCATGGTTTGTTATTCATCAGGCATTTCTCTTCCCGTGATAATATGTTGATGATCATACACCACCCAGTGGTGAATTCTATGAGTTTTACATCTTAGTCCTGGAGTTCATTATGATCATTAACATTGACCGCCAAAAAGCGAGAGAGATATAGGGGGAAAAAAGTTCATATAGCGTTTCCTGCGTAAACAACGGTTGTGTTCCCAACCTCGGTCACGATCGCATCTTCACGGACGTGAGATGACTTGCCAAAAGGCTGCATTCTTTTCCATCCACCAGGGAAGACCTGTTTCCAATACCCCTGCTCCTGCCTTACCACCAAACCCAATTTTCTTCTCATCTTAACTATGACCGAGAGAGAGAGAGAGAGAGAGAGAGAATAAGGTTCCACACTAAGCTGGAAGAAAATTAATAATAAATAAATAAAACACTTCCATCTTCCATATTTGGGCCAAGTTCTCCTTATTATGACTATATTTTGAGAAGAGGGACAGGACTGGGCAGTGGCGTTTACTGCTGCGGGTATTGTTATGGCAAGGCGTGCGCAGGAGGTTTCGTCCTGTTCTTTTTTTACCAGTAATTTACAGCATAACTCTCATTTCGGTGGGTGTTATGTTGTGAATGTGTTGTGATGGTCAGACTTCCTGTAATCACTTGAGGTCATCTGGTCAGTGTCGACGCCAGCTACGGAACGTGTGCCTTTCTTTTCTGTATTATTTTTTAAATATTTTCTTTATGCTTTTTTGCCCCGTCTTCACGAAAGCCGATTCCACTTCTAAATGTAAATTAGTTCATGGGTTGGCACTTCTTGGCGCGATTTGTTGGGATGGGGCGTGGGAAATACTTGTGACCTGAAGTAATTTCTGGCGATGGAATTTTTTTCGAAATGAGTTTTTGTTGTCAGTTTAGAGATTATTATTGGAGGAATTAAGTTTTTCATCATTTCTGGGAAAAAAAAACGATGACCCAGTGTTAAGTTATTATCGTTAATCAGAATGATATTGGGGTTTATTTTTAGCACCATAAACATAAGAGCTTTTTGATTGTTCCTAAAATAGTGCGATGGAATTTTGCTTCAGAATAATTAAACTTTTATTTATAGACTTAATTCTTTTTCTATCTCAAGTTTTAATAATGATGCAAACTCAGTTTTTTCGATTATATGTTTTAATTAACATTTACTTTACCCTTTATCTACTGAATCATGTTGCCATCAATTTTCCAACTTCATTTTTGCACCAGTAATTAAGTTTCCTTTCAGAATAATCCCAAAAGAATTTTTTTAATTAATAGAAATATCTTAATTAATTTAATTATTAATTAAATATTTTTTCCTACTTTTAGCTTTTATTAACTTTTTCCTGTTTGGGTTATATTCTCAGTTTTTTTTAGAATAACATCGGCAAAAATAGTTATACTACAAAAATATAATCCAGATTTAAATGATCAGTTATAAGTACCGTCAGTAGATAAAGGGTTAAATGATAAATAATACAAAACGAGTTGTTTTGAATGAGAAATTGAGTCATTTTAAGTTCCCTTCATAACAATTTACCAATTAATTTTTTCTTTGTGCCAATTTAATTTTGCATTTTTTTGTTCGTTTTCTGCTAGTAGAATTACCTTATAGCATAGTGTAATTCAGAATTAAAATGATAAATGCGTTTATTTTTTGTTGTCGATTTAAATTAATTTTCTAAACTTTGATTTGCTGCTTGTAGTATTACGTCACTCCACAGTATTATGCATAGTTAAGAGATAAAAGGGTTTTTTTTTCTTTGTGACTGTATTATCGTTAGGATTAGCCATTTGAAATGCTTTAAGAAATGAGTGTGTGTATACGTATATGAAACTTTCTTTGTTTTATAATATTGTATGTATAATCTTGGAACTTTTATCATAGAAGAATTTCTCTGTAGTTAATACCAATTACTTCTTAATAATCTATGTGTTATTATTTCGGCTCTTTCATAATTGAAACATGATTTCATTATTCTTTTTTCTGGGTAAGCTAGGTTTTAGGTATGCTGGGAAGAATTTTTTTTATTAAGGCCTTACAAAAGCCTTTAGTTAATTGTTATCTTTGTAAATTATTTATCAGATTAGTTAATAAGAGCATTCGACATAACTGGCAACGATTTTAGTGAGTCACAATTTCTAATGTTCTTTAATAATCCGTATAAATGCTTTTTACTGTCTTATTTTGACCCTGACATAAGGGTAACGCTTCCCCATGATCTGGGCGTCCCTGTTGTCACAACGCTGATAAATAAAAATTGCAACCATTAAAATTTACCTTTTAAAAACATTTTTTCGAGCCATAGACCACCGTGTATTTCAAGTTATTAACCCTTTGTATTCAAATATTCCGGTCCATACTTATTCAACTAATACAAATCCTTATTTATTGCTCCAAAATAAATAATTATATAGAATTGTTTTAAGTTTGATTTCTCTGAAAAATTATATCTGTAAATTCTTATCACTCTACACATATATTTTCAACAAATAAAACTAAATTAATAAAACTTAAAAATGATGCACCGTCTTGACTTGCCTTTTAAAAACCTTTTTAAAACCCCTTACCTTTTAAAAAACATTTTTGGCGAACCATAGACCTCCGTGTATTTCAAAATATTAACCCTTGGACTCCAATATTTCGGTCCATAAAAATTCAACTAATACAAATCCTTGTTTATTGCTCCAAAAAAATTATGTAGAATTGTTTTAAGTTTGATTTCTCTAAAAAAATTAAATCTACAAATTCTTATCACTGTGCACATATATTTTCAACAAATAAAATTAAATAATTAAAACTTCAAAATGATGCATCATCTTGACTTGACGACTGAGAAGCACCATCCGATTGTAAAGGGTTAAATCCGATTTTATTTTATCTGTAAACTCTCTTTACTCTGCTTTGCACATTTGGCGTTAGTATTTTTTTTTTTTTAGTATTAGGTTCACTGATCACCATTATTTCATGGAACCACACAAAGTGCGTCTGGTAACTGTCTTTTTTACTTATTTTTAGTCACTTTCGTGATGTCTGAGATTTGGACAGGAAATTGTAAATCACTCGCTTGCCGCCCCCCTCGAAAGTTTTCCCGAGAGGAAAGCCTCGTGTGTGAGAGTAGCGTGCTGCTGTGAATAAAATCTTCAGTCGCCCATTTCCACTTTCTAATTTTCTTTCTATGCTCTTTTTTATCTTGCGGACAGCTGGACGGAAAGTGATGTAATTGGTCGCGGCTTGTAACAGCACAGCAAAGCCCGTGGTCAATTCCGGTTCTTTCTTTTGTCTTTTTTCCCCTCTGAATCGGATTTACAATCTGTAGGTTATAGTTTTCTGTCCGCTCCACGAATTCAATGATACGGATGTGATACTCCTCTGCAGCGTTCATGATTGACCAGAAGCGTGAAGTGACGGTAATTGTTTGGGGATGGGTGACTTTCTTGCCACGCAGGTCTGGGAAAAATGAGGCGTGGATAGAGCTAGTTGAAACATCTTTTTTTTTTTTTTAATTATTGTTTGTAATGTTTTTATTGAAAAAAAATGGCTTGTCTGCGTTGTTCGATTCTTATGTTCTGACCTACTCATATTGTTGGAATTCACAGCTGTTCTACTATCTACAGCGTGAAAAATAAAGGTCATTTGTTGATGTAACAAAATTATTTACTTATTACCACTTATCGGTGATTTCCTTTTTGGAAGACTTGTTAGGTTCCTTGAGGGGTAGGTTGAAATTTTGAGTATATTTAATATATGGTGTTAAACCTCTGAGCAGTATTTCAAACTTTCCGTTCTATAAATCATTCAAAGTTCGTTAAACGCAGAAATTTTCGTAAGTAGATAAGGTTTTAATAAGCAGGTAATTAAAATATGAGTAGTTAAATTTTTATGTCGGCTCTGGCTCAGAGGTAGCGCGTCTTCCTCTTGTTCTGAGAGTCCCGGGTTCGAGTCCCGGTTTGTACACGGTTTTTCTTCTGTGTGCTATCTGTGAGATGTGTGACTGTGCCCCCCCCCCCTGTAAAAAGGGGCTGTGCAAGCGAAAGTGTGATGAGTGTGTAGCTAAGTGGTACTCTTGGCTCTGGTTGGCGCTACTTCAAAAACAATAGGCGCTCATTAGGCTTAAATCTGCTGAAGCTTTCATCAGCGGGGCTTGTCCAATGGAAAGTGCCATAAGTAACAACGACAACAAATTTTTAGTGAGCGATGTGAAATTATTTAGAATTCTTTTACTCCCAAAATAAATGATTTTAACGTCACAAAGACTCGTATGGTTTAATTGCATTGAGTTGTATTGAAGCGCCTTTTAAAATCTAGCTGAGATATTACTATATTTTCCCCATAAGTCAGATTTAGTCTGGGAAATGAACTAATTTAATATTGTTCTTCATTTATAAGCCCTGAACCCAAAATAATTGAGATCGTCACAGAGACAGATCAAACTGGCATTCTCTCTCTCTTTATATATATATATATATATATATATATATATATATATATATATAT
>JAOUZG010029590.1:903086-913892 GCA_026289955.1 Argiope argentata
ATATATATTCTTTAAAGAAATAATAACAACTAAATTTATAATTACATTATTCACGGCATGACTGTTTTTTGAATAATTGTAAACATTTTGAGAGCGAAATTTTAGCATATCCCGTCGGCTAATCAAAAATGACAGGGGGGGGGAACCTCTCTATTTTCGAAAAATATGCTTATTCTAAAATATTTTGCGAAAGTTAAATTTTTTTCTATGTACTCTAATGTCCCTTTTTTAAACCTTTGTTCCCTTTTCTAAAAGTGCCTAAATAACGATTAATTAAGATTCTTCTTATTTTTGAAAAGTTCGAATAAGAATAGTTTTTAAATCACTTTTAAGTTAGGATTATAGATTAAGTTTATCTGTGGATTTCATCGGAGAATAAACAAGCGCGAAATAGCACGGCCTGTTTTATATGCCCAATCAACTCAGAAGGCGAAGTTCTGAGCAGATTTTTTTGTGTTTTCAACCGGTTTCGTAAAATGTCAGCTGTGTGAAAAATATTTTCTCTTTCGGTGACATCTTAACCTGTTTTTATGAAGTTAAACACTTGACATTTTTTCCCATCTTTCTTCGGAATCTTGTTTATTTCATGCATTGCGGGTTTTCTGTACATTTCAGGTGTCAATGAACACCGTCATTTTAATTTGGGAACATGTTCGAACTTTTTAGTTTTTCGAAAATTTTTATAAATAAGAAAATATGAGTGAGCTCGTGAGTGCTCCATATATTAAAATTCATTCATTTTTCGATTAAAAAAATTAAAAAACATGTGCCACAAACAAGATATTTTTTTTAATTTTAAAGTGATATAAAAAATAATTTTTATTCTAAAATAATTTCGGTAATTTTAATAATAAAAAAAATCGCTAACAGATTCTTTTAATTTTTATTAAATTAAAATGTCATAGAATTAAATTATTATATGTAGAAATCAAATTATTATATATTAATATCAAATTTTATATTATTTTTTACATCAAATGATCTGCCTAAAATTGCGGTAATACTCACACTCTTTCATTTTATTTTATAAACAGACATAAAGGTGTATTTTTCATATTTTACTTACGATCGCGTTTCTCTTCGCCTAGTTTGTGGAATTCTATGGTGTGTGCTTTTTCTCTCTGTCTCTCCTTTGCATTCTTGAAAAAAAAGTTTTTATTTTATTTATTTATTTTTTATTTTAGAACTAAGGTTTTTTTAATCGCTTAAAATGAAATAATACATTTCGAAAATAGCAAGAATAGTTGTGAAATGTAAAAAATTCTTCAAAAATGTTTTTTGAGCAATTTCTCTGTAAGAAACTATTGAGGTATATCTTTAAAATCCAGAATATTTTCAGAACTTTAAAAAAAAGTTTTATTATTTATTTTTTAGAAACAGTTATCTTGTTATAAGAATAAGGTGCCTTATTCTTATATCTGAAAGTATATCAATTTAAATAATATTATTAGAGATAATAAAATTCTTTATTTCTGATAATTTAATCATTGAATCATCTGATAACTTAATCAGTATTGAAATGAACTTTCACGTGTTTTACTAAATGAGAAAACATGTGAGATTGATTCGCAGTGCTTTAAATTCAATATTACCTATTGTTATAATACTTGAATATTTCGTGTTAAGACGTTTAAAATATTTCTCAAATTAAAAAACAACAATTTAATGTCTTATTTTAAATGGCCTGATTGAAATATTTCATCTAATTACTGAGGGTTTTTTTACCTGTATAAAATTTAATTTTTCTATTCGCATTTAGGTTTGATATATGACATTGAAAATTATTTTATATCTATATTAATAAAAATGCAACTCGAAATGCGTTGCTAAGCGCATAACTGGAGAGCGGCTCGACCGATTCGACTAATTTTTATTTTAATATTTTCGTTAAGACACGAGGATGGTTCTTATGGAGAGAAAAAATGAAAAAAAAAATGCGAGGAAAAGGGTTAAAAACGATACTTTTCTTACTTTCCCACCAAAAATCTTCATTTCTTTCCCCCACACCAACTGAGTGAGATAGTAGGAAGTAATAAATTATGATTTGTTTAGAAAGAAATACGCGAAGTCAGTTGGTTTTAATTCATAGATAACGGGATGTTTAAAAAAGAAAGAAAATAGTTGATTTAATTATTAGTCGGTATGAATATTTAATCTATGCTTTCTCAAAATTGTTATCGGAGGTCGTGGCAGGGAAGAAAAAAAGTAATAACAAAGGGAAAAAAGGTTTATAGAAAGAAAAGTAGTGAAGAAAAAAAGGATAAAAAAGAAAAGAAGGGTGTGTGTGTCACCATTATTTCGTCTGTGCGAGGCATTTTCCAAACTGTTTTTAAACTTTCGCATCTCTTGAAAACCAATTGTGTCTTTATTTGTTTAATGTGTTTACATTTATGAAAATTTGAATCTCATTATTCTATAAAAACGTAGAATTTTAGACATTCTCACCACCATTTAAGTAAAATATCAATTCCGGGACAATCATTGCTCGGATAGATAGAGAAAGATGAGTGGTACAATGAACAGAACATCTGAAGAAAATTATACTAAATAGTACTATAAATGAATTATTTGATTATCAAAATTTGTTTGGTTTAAAAATATTTTGGTGAAAAACCTGTTATGAGACACAGCTACATAAAATATTATAAGAAAATTTTAGCGAGCATTAATACTGGCGAACCGACTGGTCGCCAAAGGCGGCTAGTATGTATATAATTATTCTTCATTTTCTTTATTCAATTTAATCAAAGATGTCACTTTATTCGTATTAACCTTTTTAAAACCTGCAGTAATTTAAAATGCACTTATGTATCCTGTTTTTAAAGGGTTGTCATCAAAGAATCACCTCGGTTTACTTCTTGGCATCTAACTGACCAGTCGCCGCAAATATAAATTTGCACACTTAGTTGAGTTATAAAATAGCCATCACTAGTTCATGCACGAAATTCATTGGTAGTCGTTGTGGACCGTCATCGACGTATAGTCGACACAACAACACCAATATCGGTACACCCTCCGGGGAACAAAGAATCCACTAAATCATCTTGCGACTTTTCATTCTCATACCTCCTCAGGAGGAAAGGTGAAAGATTTGTTGTTGTTGTTGTTGCTTAAGGCAATTGCCCTCGTAAAAGCCGCGCTGATGATACATCAGTAGATTTTAAGCCGAAAGGAGCGTCTCTTGTTTTTGAAGTAGCGCTAACTAGGGCCAAGAGTACGAGCTACACACTCATCACATTCGCTTGCACAGCCCCTTTTTACGAGGGAAGGGGGACAGTCAGACATCTCACGGGTAGCACACAGGAGAACAACCATGCCCGAACCGGGACTCGAACCCGGGACCCCCAGAACACGAGGAAAATGCGCTGTCTCTATGCCAGAGAACCGGCAGGTGAAAAAGTTTGCACACTTTAGAGATTTTTCTCTGCCTTGTCGAAATATTGTTACAAGCGGGCGAACGCTAACGCTCTCCAGAGGTGAAAACGTTGACGGCGCGTCACAAGGCGCTCCGCGCCAGCCGAGTTGACTTGGCGGGAGGAATATTCTGGTAACCCCGAGAGAATTCTGGCTGCACCGAGGTTTTTCTCCCTGATTGCGGAAACCTCTCCGTGCTCTCGCCCGACTATATAAGAGGCGGGCTGCCTCTTCCTGGTTGTTGATCGCTCAAAGAGAGGATCGCTCTTTGGGAAGAGAAGCGGTTTGCTGGAACGGGTTTTCGCTTGTTATTAGTAGGGGTGTTTGCGTTTGCTGTTAACGCTGTGTTATTGAGCTCGCTGTGATTGACTGTTGCTGTGCTATATTATAGCTGTTTTGCAAACCGTGTTCATTGTGCGTAAGACTTGTATTTACGCTGTAAGTGACTAATTATTGCTGGATTGTGTTTCCTGAAGATTTAATTTTTCAAGTCATCCTGTATATACCTGTAAATAGCTGTAAATAAATTTGTTTGTGCTGTCCTCAAATAAAGTCCATTCAATCCGAACCCGCTACGCTAAAAACGTAACAATATCTAATGTAGCTGAAATACCATCATCACGCCAGAGCAGTGTGTGCTAAAATTGAATCCTTATTGCCAGCATCCGCCTTGGTTCAACCCGTCCAATATGAAATACTTTCCATCATGGAAGTGAATGTGACTCGATCTCATATTGACAACACTTTCCCGCCTCTCCGGAAACGAATAACAACCACCATACCGAAATCTTCTCATCTCCTGGTAGAACTCATTGAAAAGGTGAGGGGAGCCTCATGAAATAGTCTAATGCTGTCGTGTAATAGTATTTGAGCTCTAAAATTGATTTTGAATTCCAGATTTATAAAGTAAATTTTTGAAGGAAAAATTCCATTCTGTATTCTGTACATTTCAAATGCATTATATCAAGAAATGCCTTTTTATCCATACTTGTGTAAAAGCATTCAAAATATTAAATTTTCTGACATCTTCTGAGCATTCTGTATCGCTCGAATTTCTGACATTGTCTCTATAATCTTTAAAAGAAGATTACTGGTCAATGTGGTAAAATCATGCCTAGCGTTTCAAAACAATCTGCATTGTTGTTTTCAGCAACGTGGTTTGTATCATTAATTTATGATGGTATTATTCAATCGAGATTAGATACAGTAAGTGGCATCAGTCTGAAGTTATTACGGAGTTAGATAACCTGAGCTTAAACCATGAATTAGGGGGCATAACATGAACTGAAGACATGGCCTTGAGGCGTGGGATTCTGATCACGATAAATTCGTTCAACCCTCGCACCAACCTTCATTCCGTACGTCTGGTTACCATAGCAGCAACAGGTGTGAACAGGGGACAGAGAGTAGGAAAAGACAGAGGACAAAAACAGAAGTTTATGTGTAAACGCCCTGTGACATCATTAAACTTTCGATTTCAGTTTGGGTGAGGCTGTGTTCCCGCCTCCCCCCCGCCCCTGTATGTTTCTCTGTATATTAAAAAATAGGTTAAATTTCCTGCGCAATCTTTAGAATAACTCTGGTTAGAAAGAAAAAAAAATGACTGTATATTTTAATGTGTAGGCGTCTTTGTATTATCGTGTAATTTGAATTAATTGACGGAAAACCTGCGATTCTACCTGCAGCTATTAAACTGACTTATAATTGATTGATTTTGTTGTAATGCGATTTTGTTTTTGTGCATATTTTAATATCAGAAATAAATCAGAGTTTGTTTTTAATATTGGACCGAATTCCTTAATGAAATAACCATCTGTCATCTGTATGCTGACGTGTGAACAAGAGTAACTGCTAAAAAACGCACCGTCTTATATGAATGAGACTCCGCATACTTTTTTGTATTCAAATTTTATGTGTATTAAAATTGGAATTTACTTAATCGAAAGGAAGAAATCCAGAATTCATGTTTGTTTTTCTTCATATACTAAAAAACAAAAAAGTGGTGTAATGGGGTACTAAAATCAGAACTTGACATCGCCACTTCCGCTTGCGGCTTTTGCCGTGACCTTCGATAGTTTGCCGCCTACCGAAACACTTTAGCGATGCGATCAAGAAATGATACTGGCTATTAAAAGTATAACCGAAATAATTCGTGAATTCTTACTCTATGCCATCTAAATATATACTTAAATCGTGGGGAGGAAATGTTCTACTAGTTTATAGTTATAGTGAGAAAAAGAAATGCATCGATTGATTTGTTATTGTTGTTATTAGTGGCACTTGCCATGAACAAGCACCGCCGAGATATCAGCGAGTTTTAAGCCTAAAGGAGCGTATCTTGTTTTGAAGTAGCTCCAACTAAGGCCAAGACTATGACTTTAGCTACACACTCATCACAGTTGCTTGCATAGCACCTTTTTACAAGGTGGCACATTCATACACCTTACAGATAGAACATAGAAGAACTACCATGTCCAAACCGGGACTCGAACCCAGGACGCCCGGCTCTAGTGGGAAACGCGCTATCCCTATGCCAGGACGCCGATTGATCAATTTGTAAAAGCGATTAACTATGTTAAAATACATGAAGTCCACATTCATTTTTTACTTTATCGTATACAAAATATTGTTTGTTGTTGTTGTTTCTAAAGGTAACCTGTCATGAACAAACTCGCCGTTACTTCAACGAGTTTAAGCCGAATGAGTGTCTCCTGTTAGGGCCAAGTGTACGACTTAGCTACTCACTCATCATATTCGCTTGTGCAGCCCCTTTTTACAGGGGAACAGGACACATCTCATTGATAGAAGCTGGACTCGAACCCGGACGCCAAGATTACAAGGAGTATACGAAATTTAAAGGAAGTATAATCATCAAAAAATTCAATTCGATATTATGACAAATGTTCATGTTTCGGAATTCCCCGAGTTCGCAAAACATTATTTTCGGCATTTTGTCTGTCTGTGAACTCGATAAATCAAAAACACTTTCAGACAGAGGGAATTAAATTTGGTATATATTTAGCCCATATTCGTAGATTTCTATCCAATTTTGGACGAAATCCGATCAGAAGAAGTATGTCTTGACTATTTGACTGCTAATGAAGTCGATACCTACAAAATATAAGCAGTTAAATAGATAGAATTTGGTATAATTCTAGGCATTTTAAGTATAGATTCTTATCAAACGCTGAACCAAATCTCGGTAAACCTTTTGTCCAGTCTGATAAAAAATTGGCAATCTGTGGACTACCGCATGCATGTATACATAGTGCATGAACTCATTGGCTTAAATAGATGTAATTTAGTATGTGATCTTGGGAGTTTAATGGTGGTTCCATATCGAATTTTGATTTCCTTTGATTTAAAAAAGAATCGTGCAAAGCACATATTCTTTCGATATATTCAGTAAAAAGGTTAAAATCACGCCAAAGATCTATATTTCGGAAATTATTGTTCGCCAATGTTAGCAAGACATTCGCGACCTTATCGAAGGATCCAGATTTTTATATGGGGTGAGGTTTAAGATTCGAAGATTTATTGAAGTGTATATGATAAAAATAAACCATTTTTACTGGGTTTATTCTTTATCATGTGAGAACATAATGTTGTTTTGGTTAGGAGGTTTTGATGGCTCCAAAATTTAAGGGCAAGAAATAAAGATTAATTTTTTTCTCTTTACTTTTTTTCTTTTTTTTTTTCTTATGATTTGTTTTTTACCTACTTTTTACCAGTATTGCATTATTATTATGTATGCTTCTTAGAAAGCAGATGCGTTTTTAAAAGGTTGACCTGCTTTTCCCAGTGTTGTTTTTCTAACTGATTTAAACTACTTGATGGCTTAAATTAATGAAGTTAAATAATGACTTCAAAAATAATAATGTTCTCACACGATAACCTGAAATTTGCGATCGTAGATTTCATTTATATATATATATATATATAATTAAATTGATTATGAAATGTGAACTTATTTCAGTTTAAAGAAAATTAAAAAAAAAAATTCCTGAGGAAATGATATTGACCTTAAGTTGATGAAACTCATAAATCTGGGTAGTTAAAATAGAAAAAATAATTATTCCAAAAAGAGTGTTTTAAAATGCCAGTAGATTGAAAACAATTGATTTGGTCTAAATTTGAATGAGTCTACACAAGAATAATCTTAAATATATTTCTGAATATAATGAGATTTCTTTGGATAAATGGGTCAAAATATTCACATCGGTCATCATTTTCTCCTTGCAAATCGTTACTGTTTTGATTTGAAATTAACCTTTGAGATCAAACTAAGACTGTATAGTCTTCATTGTCTTATAAAAAAAAGAAAGAAAATGAAGCAGATTATTTTCCACTAAATGGGAAATGTCAAGATCTATTCAAACAGTTAATGTGTTTAGATTTATATACCACTCAATTTTCTGCTTCAGTGATTACAATCTCATCTGTGAGGCAATTCCCACAGTCGATCGCATGTTTTGTAACCGTTTTTACGGTAAATATTTAGTACCTTAGCATCGTTATTATTTTTAGACACTTAACAACTTGTCTTTTGTTACCGTTGTGCTGTAAATTACTTGATCAATTAGGTGATGTTTTTATTTTGTTTGTTTTCTTTCTTTTGACGATTTTATTGCCTTCTGGGTTTATTTTTACGGGTTAGTTATAATTCTGTGATATGAAGTGTTACCAAATATATTTTCTAAAATAAAATGTATAGAATTTGTGTTGAGTTAATTTATTAGAGCAAGGAATGTTTTGTTTGAGACGAATAATTTCTATACTAGTTTACTTGTATAATCATGCAAATGAATATGGACTATTATTTACACCTTACCCATTTATGTACCTTCTTTTATTTTTAATATAATCATTTATCTATTGTTTATTTTTATAGAAGTCTTATTCGTTGTTTAAAATATATTATGCATTTCCACAGCTTTTTACAGTAGTTTCTCAGAGATTCTGTACTTTTTTTTTTGAGGTTAGAGCAACGCAAAGGACTGCCACTTTGTTTAACGAGTTCAAAATATATCAATTTGTTTTTTTTAAACCATTCACACTCCGAAAAATAATTAGATACAGAATTATTCACCGAATACAAAGATTTGTTTATTGCTATGAAAGATAAATATATATAATTCTTTTAAGTCGAATTTTTTTGAAAAATTAATCTACATCCATCATGTAGACGTTTTTAACAATTAAATTTGAAAAATGAATAAATAAAAGGTCAAAAGGATGCACAATCTTGAATGGTCCTCAGAGGCACCATCGGAGTGCGAAGGGTTAATGTAGATGGCGGTACCATTTTATTCATCAACATCATGAATTCTTCCATGTTGTTCTTATATATTAGTTTTGTTTTTTCAATATTAAAATTCTTTTAATTCATATTTTTAATTTTTTGTATTAATTTGTAATATTTTTTACGGTATTTTGAATTATTTGGATTTACAGTTATTTTTTTTAATTCTTATTATGTTTTTTATTTTTTGTAAATTGGTTTTTCTGTGCTCTCCAAATATTAAATATTTCACTTTAAAATTCTTTGAGTTTTTTGAGGAGAACCATGTATTTTAAAATCACCTTGTCTCCATTATACTTCTGCAAAATTTACCATATACAAACAACAGTGAAATTCATGTTATGTCAGCAAAGGAAATTCTTGTGATATTTCGATGACAAGAAAAACCTGATTGAGAATACTATCGAACAACTTAGAGTATACTGAGTTTTGTTAGTCATTTTATTTCTTTGCTGCTAGATCCGCAATATCTTCATTGTTAAAACGGCGAGACATACTTTATAACCACCTTGGGAATTTGAACTGATTACATGAATTTATTGGATATGAATATTGTTCGCATTTTAGTAGGTATATCTGTAAATTAATACACAAATATTGAAACAAGAACAATAATCAGAAATTATTATTTTGGAAAGGACCTCCCCTCAAAATTAATGAACTGATTTTGGAGAACTAAGCTTTATAACGAAAATATGTCTGCTTTTGAAAGATAACATGCATTGTAGAAAAACGTATATAATTTCCAATTTGTCGATTTCGAGAAATTGTCTTTTTAAAAAGATAATGGGTTGTTCAGCATAAAAACATAATATTTGGTTTCCCTTTAAATATTATTGTTATGTTTGTTCATATATTTTTCATTTCATTTCCAAAAATAGTTTTTCTTGTGATATTTTGTTAAATTTTCATAGGTGAGATTGTGGATTAGGAATTTTTTCCCCTAATCCTCAGAAGGTTGGGAGAAGTTATTTAAATACTTATTCGAAATTGGTTGATAGTTTATATAGTCAGTTAGTTAACTGTTCCCAGAAACTGACTATATAAACTATATAAGAAAGCTACATACGATTATGTTTCTGTGTGTCTTATTTCTAATGAGGAAAAAAAAACTCATAAAAGGAATTTTTTAAAAAAGTATGTAGTTTATTTAATATAAAGAAACTACACTTCTGATATTTCTGAAGCAATTCATTGCTTAAATTCAATCAAAATCATTCATAATCAAAATTTTTCAAATCAGATTATGCATTCATTAAAGCATTGAAATCAAATTGTTTGTTGTTAAAATAATTTAAATTAAATTATTTATTATTAAAATAATTTAAATCAAATTATTTATTATTAAAATCATTGAAATCAAATTATTCATTCTTAAAAATATTGAAATCAAATTCCTTCAAAATCAAATTATTCATTATCAAAATCTTTCAAATCAGATTATCCATCAACAAAATCTTCCAAATCAAATTATTCACTATCAAAATCATTGACACCAAATTCCATCTCTATCAAAATCTTCCAAATCAAATTATTCATTTCCAAAATCATCGAAATCAAATTCCTTCACGATAAAAATCTTTCAACTTAAAAAAATTCATTATAAAAATCTTTAAAACCACAAATGCATTCATTATCAAAAATCATTTAAAAGTAAATGCATTAAGATCATGTTCAGAACTATTTAAATTGACACACTGGTACACAATTAGATTTCTATATGTTCTACAGCTAACTAAATTATGTTTGTATAGGAGTTACCTCTGTATTTATCGATTATTAAGAAACAAACAAACAAAAAATGCTTTGCTCTGTATAACATATTACGTGCTGATGTGAACCGGAATGTTGTAGTTGTCCAACACGCCCGATTGCACCAGGTAAGAGAACATAGCTACAATCGGCGCACTTAAGATATTTATATTGGAACTGTGACATTTATCCTACACATTGGAATAATTAAAAGTATTCAAACTGTGCCATTTCTCCTGTACATTGGAATAATTAAAAGCTATTGGAACTATGACATTTCTCCTACACATCGGAATAATTAAAAGCCATCCGAACTATGACATTTCTCCTGCACATTG
>JAOUZG010029590.1:913902-927218 GCA_026289955.1 Argiope argentata
GGAATAATTAAAAGCCATCCGAACTATGACATTTCTCCTGCACATTGGAATAATTAAAAGCTATTGGAACTGTAACATTTTTCCTGCGCATTGGACTAATTAAAAGTTATTGGAACTGTGACATTTCTCCTGCACATTGTAATAATTGAAAGCTATTGGAACTCTGATATTTCTCTTGCACAATGAAATAATTAAAAGCTATTGGAATGTGACACTTCTTCTTCACATTGGAATGATTAAAAGCCATTCAAACTGTGACATTTCTCCTGCGCATTGGAATAATTAAAAGCTATTCGAACTGTGACATTTCTCCTACACATTGGAATAATTAAAAACAGTAAGGACGAAAAGTAGACTGATCCCCTCTTCTCATAAGCGAGAAAGTACTTGTTTAATTTGGAAGAAAAGACATATCAAAAGATGCTATATTAACCAAGCAAGGAGAGGAGAGGGGGGATCTTTCCTGCATGTTGCATTTGATAATTAACTTCTTCGCTTCAATGATCACTTCTTATGCCAAGGTCGAAGCCATGGGTAGAATTAGAAGACATTTGTTAAAAGGAATAGCCGATAATGGAGTTATTACTGACAGTAATCTCTGTTTCTGGGAGATGGATGGGGCTTCTGATAAAATCTACCATTCGCACTTAATTGCTCTCTTGCTCACTGATGAGTCGCGATAAAATTCCTTGGGGGATCGCATTGTTTTTAAGGAAGATCACTGACTTCCAAGAGACGGAAGGGTCTTTGAGTCATTTACCAACTCCTGCTGTTTCGAATGCAATTTGTATTGCGTGTTTATTACTGCGCAATCTCCGAAGAAGACGGATTGAAATGTCAGTGCTTAAATCTTTCGAGTTAATCACGTGTCTCAATTTTGATTTGACATTTATCTCAAACTCATCTTTAATTTTGTATCACAATCTTTTAAGTATGAGGAATTTCATCATTTCAGATATGGAAGTTTGAAAGTGAACAAGTTGCTGTTAGGGCATCTTAAGTACAGCAATATATAATCATGATTAAATATTGGGACTGCCTTATCATTTCAGGTAATCGGAAATTAAGATGATAAAGATTAAATTTGAAATCATAACTTCTTTTCAGCAAGTTTTTCCAAAATTGTTTATTATCATGTCAGAACATGTTATTTGGGGAATGAGGTAAACAAAAATCCGTAGGCGAAAAATTGAAATTTTATTATCTTCACGAGCACGTCAAAAAAACACCCAGTTTTTAATAACGCGTTGCCATCGCATTTCCAAAAGCTCTGATTAAAAAAAATAAGTTAACGACTATAGCAAATAAAACCAAGAAAAATATCATTTTCAGCACGATTATATGAAATGAAATAAATAGGAAATGTGATATTTTTTTAAACAATAAATGCGAGACAAAGTTCTTTGGATCGTTTGCAATACTAAAGTGACTCATTTAATGAAACAATTAAAACGAATAAGAATATAATTTAACTCGCATTAGCACGTGGTGCCTGGCCGTTCAAGAAATGATGTTCTGACGTGATACAATGAAATATGTATAGCAGATTTCATTTTAATCTTTTATTTAAAATTTTTATATATGAAAAAATAACTCCATACGTATTATCACTCATTAACATATTTTAAATGGTCTTTAACGAGTTAAACTTTCTACATTAGGATTTGTTAATGTTACTAATTTTCGCTGATTTTCTGTTATTTTCCAATGGTTCCTTAAGATGACGTTTGAGGTATACATTTTTTATTTTAATAACGCCAGGATTTTCGAAACTGTTAGAATATCAAGTTTTTATCTTCTTGAAAATGCACGGAATTTGCTCACATTATTATAAAAGTGTTTATGAATTGAAGTGTGTTTTTTATGATTTTGAATTATTTCATGTAAGATTAAAAGCTTATTAAAATCTTTTTCAAACCTCCGTATCTGAAAATCAGCTTTAGTATCAACTTTAATGTTTCATTTTTAAAAAATTCATGGACTTTACTATAAAAACAAGTAATATATATATAAAAGAAAGTAAGTCCATTTCTACTTAAGTCAAAAAAGAAAAAATTTCATTTTAGTTCCTTTTTATTAAATAATTACTATTAATATAAATAATTTATCAAAAAATTGTCTGACCAAAAGAAAAACAAATCCGTATCCGTAGAAAATAAACCCGAACATACATTGCGCATACTTGAATTTTCTACGCATGTTGGGATAACGCAATACAAATTAGAAATTTTTAATTTCATTTACTCTGTTTTATTTTAATTCGAAAATGCTTCAAAATTAATCCCAAAAATCGATAAATTAACAATGTATAATTTAAAATGCATCAAACACTAAGAAAATAAACAGAATCGTTAAGTTTTTATCTGCTTTTTTCTAGTTTTATGCAGACTTTTGTCTTTAAAAAGCGTTGGATATTTTTTATTTATTCGAATTCCTGTTATAGCATTAGAACAAAGTAAAGGTTTATATTTTAACTGAATTTTATGGTCTTAGAAATATATTAGACGGTATTTTATTTTCTAATTAATAATTTATTTCATTTTATTCGAAGTTAATTTATTGCAATAACTAAAGCCTTTTATTTCAATTCCTTAAGTTATCGTTTTATCAAAACACTGTCTATATAAATAAACTAAAGACCTACTAGTGAGAAATTATTGTTTTATGAGGATTTTTTTTTGCTTTATGTTTCATTAAAATGAAATTAATATCAATTTAAAATTAAAACGCTGATAATTAATTCTTAATTTTAGATTATTTATTCCCATTCACACGACTTATAATAGCTTGAAAATTTTTATTAATTACTGAATGATTAATTTATATTAATAATGTTCAGTTTTACGTTTTTTATTTGTTCAAATAATAGCTATTGTCGATTAATTTATTGTCCTAGTAAAAAATAATTGTAGAATTTCAAGAATTTAACCTTTAATACATTGAATTAATGATTGAAAAATAAATCCCTATCTGTATTTCTGAATGGCTAGATCAATCAATTCTTCATCTGATTAACCAACACAAAATTTGAGAGTCAATTAACTTAAATAGACCACTCACTGTCTTATATTTCATTTCAACGCATTTATCATCAATCTATAATCTAATGAAACAATTGTGTAAGTCACCATTGTCATTCTGATGGTCACTGATATTTCGCGTCTTTTGTTCTCTGTCACATAAAAAACAAAATCTGTGATTTCCTTTATCGAACTCGCCATTCATCTTCTACGAGAGAAAACCGTTATTTGTATCACTTTCACGCTATAATTGTCCTGAGAAGAAAATTGCCGACAAGTTTACACTATTCACTGACCTTCAACGCGTTATCTGCTATTTTTTTTTCTTCTCAAAGTTCAGTTCTTCTAATTTCCTATCGGGTTCGATCACGATCTTTAAAGCAATTACCTTTGACAAGCGATGCATATTTATGGCCATTTTTTTTTTCAAAATGATTTCAATCTTCATTTAATCAATGCTCTGCTATTTGCTTCCTGATTGCGTCCCATGGTCGAGTAGCTCAGTGCTAGTAGCTTTCGGCAAGATATTGATCATATTGATTGTAATAATTGTTTATCTCTCTCTCTGTATGTTTGCATGCAACTTTAAAAGGTAAGAATACTCCCGCATTGGAGAACTTGCATGAGTTTCAAGGGGAAAAACCAGTCATTAAAAGGGAGTGTTTATGCTGGTAGTGGTATCCATGGTTTCGTGATAACGTTTCATGTTCGAACGACGCTTAAGATTGTTCTGACCGAAAGGGGTAGTTTTGGAATGGCCCTCTTCACTAAGAAGCTGAGTTTTAAGTCAAGATAATTATAAGACTTGAATTTTAATGTTACCTGTTCAAATATCAAAAATGTCTATTACACCATTAAGAGATTTTGGTTTTTAAAAAAAGGAAAGCACATTTCAGTTCTATCGATTTTAGAAGATTAAAACCACGCTGTAAGTTAAAAATATCGTTAATAATATATCACATGTACTAAAAAAAGCCATTCGTCTTTGTCTCCATTTCAGTGAGTCGATTTAATTTTGAAAGATTCGTGTCATTATTTTTTTTCTTTCCTTTTTGGAAATATAAACACTTAATATTCTTTTATGTTGTTGATAGTGGCACTAGCCATGGATAAGTTTCACCGAGGTATCAGCGAGTTTTAAGCCGAAAGGAGCGTCCCCTGTGTTGAAGTAGTGCCAACTAGGGCCAAGAGTTCACTCATCACAGTCGCTTGCACAGCCACTTTTTACAGGGGGACACATTCACACACCTTACAGATAGAACAACAACAAAAAAAAACATGCCCAGAAACGGAACTAAAATCCAGGAGGCTCAGCTCTGGGGGAAGATGCTCCACCTCCATGCCAGGATTCCGGGTTATCAGGGCCCGACTTAGCATAGATGGGGCCCGAGGTAAAAATTTCTTTAAGGCCCCTTTTACTTCACTACCTTAATAATGAAGAGCATTCACTAAAGAGAGAAGCGTAAAATAATATTTTTATTCGATTTGGGGGCCCTCACTTATGTGGGGGCCCGGGGCAACTGCCCCGTATGCCCCTGCCTTAGTCAGGCCCTTCGGATTATATTCTTTTATATTTATATTTATAAACCCTTTCCACTCGCATGTTGACTCTCACTCATCATTCAATATGATGCATGATTTTGAAGTTTTATTAATCTATTTTTTAATTTTAATTGTTAAAATACCTGCAAAATGGTTAGGAGATGCTTAAAATAATTTCCGGATGACATGAATTAAAATAATTATATTTATAACTATTTTTCAAAATAATAAACAAGTCGTTTTATTAAATAGATAAATATGCATCGAATTACTTTTCCGAGTGCAAAGGGTTAATTAACTGTAAGTTATAACAACATTATCATATTGATTTTATGTGGTATGCACGTTGGCCATAAAATAACTCTTATCTGTTTGGAAGCAGCTATATATATAACAGTAATGATCTCGATGGAACCAAATTTTATAAACGATTTGTTGATAGTAAAAGATGATAAATTCTTTTAAAAAATGACAAAAATTGTTGATGCAATATCTTATTCTCGAAGTGGATCTGCATATATTGGAAGTGCTGCTCTTGAGAAAAGAGATAATATTGATTAATGAAAGATAATATCAGTAGACTTCATACTGTATGCAGTTCAATTTCTGCATTTTTTTTATCACTCAGATGTTTAAAAAAAATTTCATAATAGATTTTCTTTTGCATTTATGATAATCTTTTATCTAATTTTGATTTTGATAGTCGCAAAATATCTTTAATCGATGACTTTGTTATTATCATATCAGAACATGTAGATATGACTAGTTTAGGGACTAGGTTTTTGGCATCAACAAAAATCTGAAGGCGAAAAATAAAAAATTTATTATCTGCACGAGCATCTAAAAAAATCAGCTTTTATTAGCGCGTTGCCATTGCATTGACAAAAGCTGTGATTAAAAAAAAAACAAGTTAATCACTAAAGCAAATAAATCCTAGAAAAATGTCATTTTGAGTACGTCATTATACGAAATGAAATAAATGGGAAATGTGATATTTTATTTAACGATAAAGGCAAAACAAAGGTTTTTTTTTTTGATCGTTTGCAATGCTAAAGTGACTCCTTCGATGAAACGATTAAAATGAATAAAAATATAATTTAAGTTGCACGAGCGCGTGGTGTTTGGCCGTTCAAGAAATCATGTTCTGACATGATACATTGAAATATGCAGAGCAGATTTCATTTTAATCTTTATAATTTTTTAATTTATTTGTGGAATGTTTCTCCTGCAGTATGTATATGATATTTGGTTTCCTTTTTTGTTCATTAGTTTTAGCAATAGATGCTTGTTTTATAAACACCCAATATTTCCATTAAAAAAACAATTTACTGTATTAAGAAAACATTAAAATGAGATTTTGAAGAAATTTGCTTCAATATTTCGAAACGGATTGACCTTCTTATGGCTATCTTACTTAGAAGGAAATTTAAAATTCCGCAAACAGAAAATACATAAGCTATCAAATCCTAATTTTAAAAACCAACGCAATTGATTACGTGATTTTTATGACACTCTTAAATTTTTTATCACAGAATTTCCTTGAAAACACCTTAATTAATATTCACTTTATAGTTATATAATTAACACAGATGCAAGTCAACATACGAGCAAATCCTCTTTGTGCCACTTCTTTCTCAGATATATCATTTCGTTTGGTGTCTTACGAAGGAATATCTTTTAAGGCGACCAAGGGAAAAAACTTTTTGCAATTTTCACCTTAGCAATTTGAAATTTTACGGGCATTAAGAGTAATGCTATAGGAGATTGTACACAAAATTTTAAAGCGTTATGTTAATTTATTGATGAGTTCGGGGGGAAGGGGTTAGTGTAATATAATATTAGCGATAAATAGTGTTAATGAAAAATGTTCCATGCTTGTTCCATAGATTTGTTCGAAAACCCTCCAATTTTTATTATTATTTTCTCTAACTCTTTTGGAACAAAAGTTGGGATTAAACTTGAAGTTTAAGTATAAAATATCTAAATTAACCAATACAATAACTTAAAACTACCGTTTTTTTTAGTTTTATTTTTGAGTTATTACATTGGTTAATTTTGATATTTCATAACTTCAAGATTAATCCCAACTTTTGTTTCAAAGGGGTTAGAGAAAATAATAATAAAAATTGGAGTGTTTTCAAACAAATCTGGAGCGCATGGAACATTTTTTTTATAAACGCTATTTATCGCTAATATTATATTACATTAACCGCCTAACTCATAAATAAATTAACATAATTATTTACAATATTTTGTGTCATCTCCTATAGGGTTTTTCTTAATGATTGCAAAATTTCAAATTGCAAAGGGGAAAGTTATAAAATATCATTTGAGAGATCCCTGGTCGCCTTAATAGTATTAGTATTGTATAGTATTAGTATTTTTAGTATTGTGCCCTATTCTCTTGGATTCGGCTGCCGCTGAAGTCACACCACTTATTGTCATTATTAGATTAACATAAGCAATTCATTAGTCCTGCCGGTATCATTGACACATGCCGATTGTTTACTCATCAAATTCCATGCTATAGACAAGCAACATCCTTGGCGGTGCGAAACAAAACGCAATTGACATCTCATCTTCTGAACCCGAAGGTGGCTTTGTACCATTTGGAATTCGAATGTTGTTTACTTCCGGTCAGAGTTCACTTTTTGGTTCATTGCACAGCGACGGACGTCGAAGTAATCGTTCAAACACCCGAGCGATTGTCCGATAAAGCAGTTAATGAGTCGGCTATGAAGTCCCCTTTCGGGTGTAATTAGTTTAGTTTTTGGCGGATGACTTTTAAAGATTCGCCCATTGTTTCTAGTTTAGGAACGGAACGTCATGCGTGGGGGGACGTTTGTCAGGAGGTTTCTGTATGCAGGTTTTGTAGATTTCACTTCGCTATTTATTACCGTCTGTCAGTATAGTCTGTTCTCTATCCTTGCTTCGGAAGGATTGTTTCAATCTTGAAGGAGAATGCAGAATTTCTTGGGGCTTTGTAAAAATATCTGATACTAAATGAATCCCAATACTGAAATTAGGTTTAGAATCACTTTTAGCAGAATACATGAGGACACTATTCGGGAAATCATATATTTCCTTAAAATTTGTTTCATTTTAGCAAAAGTTGATAAGTAACCACTTTACTGTTGTGTTCGTACTTAAAAGATCAGTGTTTTTATCAATTCCTTTCTGGCCTCTACTAAGTTCTACGATCCTATGTATGCAGGAAAAACCTCGCGATTCAAGTGTGTGTGTGTGTTACCGTTAAAGTATGAAATCCGTTATTTTATAGAATACCTAGCTATTCCAGGAAATAACTGATCGTGTCCGTTAAAGTGTAAAATTCTTGTATTTCATGTTTTAACTAGTTATTTTATAGAGTAACGATCGGCAGCCCGTTAAAGTGTAAAATAATCTATGTCATATATTTCACACGACAAATACATTTACCTTCCACCCCCTACCGCATTTATGAACTTTGAACAGTGTGTCAATAAAAAATGTTTTGTTTTAGAAATAATGTTCTTTGTAAGTCCAAGTGTCATTTTAGTAATTCTCGTTGTAACAAATGATTTCATGGTACGTTTCCATAAATACCATTTATACGCTGCATAAATTAGATAAATTATTATTTAATTAATTGTCTATCGTTAGTTTATTTATAGAATACCTAGTTATTTCATTTTAGATAAATTGTTTATTTTACACTTTAACTGTCTCTCTTTATTTAATTTATAGAATACCTAGTTATTTCATAGAATAACTAGTTAAAGTGTCAAATTAATAACATATTACATACTCTAACGGACACGATCAGTTATTTCATGGAAGTAATTTTCATTAAAACATATTTTAGTGATACATTTTTTTGAAATATTTAAAGAGTTTAAGCTGCAATGCTCATGTATTGGAATATCGCAGTGTATGAATCGGTCTTTTTTGAGAAGAGTAGAAAAAAATTTAACTTGCTCCTTATAAGACGTATTTAGATCTTAGTAGATTTAAGTAGTTGCATTTGCTATAAGACTTCGATGCCATATTTATGGTCCCATCCTTTCTTGTTTATAGATTGTCTTTCTGGTATCAGTAAAACAATCTACCAACGGAGTAATTATAGTTTTAGCTTGTTGCTTAAGAATAAAAGTAAATAAATATATTGATTTATTAATTAAATTGATAGCTTTCTCCTGTTTATTTTGCATCCTAAATTTTTAAGATACATAACATGTATTCCATTTTAATTGCCGAAGAATTAATGTCAATTCTTTAGATGTTTTGACTTATGTTGCTATAATACAGACAATTAATAAATTTAATCAGGGATTGTTAATATGAAACTGGTCGAATTCATTCACTAGCATACCGCTCCCGATGCATCTGTTCTATTCATTTTAAAATTTATTGATTTTTAGAACTATTTGTGCCGAATGGTGTGTCGATGGACGGATAGACAGAAAAACTTGAGACTGACGAATTCGAAACTTCGTACGAAATTATGCTTAATGACGAGGCTTCAATTTTCCATGTAACTGAAAGGGGGAAGAAAGCATGTAAGTTTAACGAAATTGAAAATTCACAAAATGGCCGGATTAAAACTAAATTTTCCGAAATCGGATGTACGTTCTTCTGGTTTATCATGTTCATTTACCAATCCACCAATCTTTTTTGATGTTAGGGATTACATTTTGGTGTTTTTGGTACATTTATGCACATCGGTACATTTTAAGAATTCTAGCATTGCTAAATTTTGGAAATAATGCTTAAATATTTTTCTATCTGTTATATCATCCCCACATCCTTCTTGTTCATTTACCAATCCACCAATCTTCTTTGATCTTGGGGATTTACAATTTGGTGTTTTTGGTACCTTTATGAACATCGGTACATTTTAAGAATTCTAGCGTTGCTAAATTTTTTCTAAAATCATGTTGTTGCTTATGGCACTTGCCATGTACAAGCCCCCCCCGCTGGTACAGCAGCAGATTTAAGCTGAAAGCAGCGTCTCTTGTTTTTGAAGCAGCGCCAACTGGGACCAAGAGTACTTCTTAGCTACACACTCACCACACATTTGCTTGCACAGACCCTTGTTACTGAGGGGGCACAGTCACACATCTCATAGATAGCACACAGAACACCCATGCCCGAACCGGGACTCGAACCCGGAACTCCGAGAACACGAGAAAGACGCGCTACCTCTGTGCCAGAAAACCGGCCCTAAAATCATTACTTCTAAATATATTGGTTCTATAAAAATCGCCATGTTCATTCACCATACCATGTGAAAATACAACGTCCTAACCCCAGAGTCTTAAAATTCGGATGAATTCTCCAAATGAATTCAATGCATATAAATATATTTGTTTAACTCTGTGTAATTAATCAACAATATAACATTATGAAATTTAAAACATCGGTTTATGATTTATTTGTATCTAAATCTGCATTTAAATCAAAGCTTCCAATAAAATTGATCTCATCTTTTCATCTCAAATCTAATTGCCTATTTACTGCCGACCTTGAAGTTTCCATTAATCATCCTCCAGTGACCGACTTAAGGAACGTTTCGATCTTCAACACGTATTCCTCATTACCGATTTCCGAACTCATTAGCAACAAAAACCGATAGAGCACCGACAATAGAGACACGCGAAACCCTCCGGTTTCTGGTAAACAAAAGCCCTCCCTGCTTCATCACCTGCTCCTCTCTGCGTACCACCTCGGTCGTTACATAGTTATTGTCTGCCGAGAGCTTTATTTTATTTCTTTTTATTTATTTTTGTCTTTGTTTACCGCCTTGTAATTCTAGGAAGTGTGAAGCTTGAAAGTGCCGTGGTCACTGGAGCGTCAAATGCTCATATATCTTCCTCTCGTTTATCTCAAGCTATAAGTCGGCATTATTTTACTGATGTCTATTTTTGAGTGTACGTAGATCGGGACTCCCCTTCTCCTATTTTTGATGGTCCATAAAAAAAGAAAGACAAAGAGTCAGGAATAAAATAAATTTATAACCAAAATTTGTGTTAAACTTAGTTACATTGAGATTGAATCATCTTAAAAATTCAAGCATTTGTCATAATGATGGGCAACGTTTCCAAATCTCTTCGAGCGTTGTCGCCATTGGTGTGAAATGGGCTTTAACGCTCTTTTCATGATTCTTGGGGTGAGAGCTTCGTATACCAGATAACATGTTAAGAATTAAGCTAACCACGTCATCTTCTTGGGCGGAGCCAGCTGCCAATCATGTAAACATCACGTGATCTGACTGTTGATGTTTGTATATATTTTTTCCAGTTGAAGTGAATTTGACCCTGATACGAGGGGAGAGTGTGATCTTGGCTCTGTCCCACCTAACTTTAATGTGTAGTTCTCTAGACTTGCTACACTAAGGCTTAATCATGTGCCTTTTGTTATTGTTACCAATAAAACTCATAAAAGACAACCTGTGTCTTCAAGTTATTTCAATCGAGGCTACAATCTTCGCCTATTAGATAAATTATTGTTCAATCAAGAAAAACAGCAATAATTTAATTTGATTTTTTACACAGCATCCTCCGAACACAAATAATTTCCTTTTGTCTAGTGGGTACAAACCTTATGCTGCGAGTTCTGCTCTAACCATTCACCCACATTCTCAATTATCCGAAAATTTAAACCTCTTTGCCAATTCTTCAAATCAGAAAAAGATGAAAATTCATTCGGTTCTAAGCTTCATTGTCGATTAAGAGAAGGGGGCAAAAACACATATCTGTCGCTGCAGATCTTATTTAACAAATTAGTCAAATAATTTGACAGTTACAAAAAATTCTGGAATGGCAGGCAGCAAGCTACAAAGACATTTTTGAGACTAGGCAACTGCCTAGAGCCGTTAGATTTAAAGGGGGCATCAAACAGGTCGATTAAAAAAATCATTTAGTCCGTTCTTATGGATAGTATGGAGGCTTTTTCCTTTGTCTATAAATAACTGCAACAATTGTATCACTAAATGTGTTTGATTGAGCATTGTCACTACCTATAAATCGCACATGCATAATCTTATTGACCAGTATAAACTCACAAAAAATTATATATAAAAAAATTCCTCTTTCAACGCTCTGAAAGATTTCTAATTGTGTATATAATTGCCTGTGTCCCTGAAAATATGATAAATAAAAAGATGGATTGAGAGAAATCTAGATATAAAAATCTCTGGGTATTTAAATCTTATAATTTGAAATGAAAAAAAAAAAAAGTTTTTTTTCTTTTCTTTTTGTTTTATTTCTGTGATATTCTTGTTTCAAAAGAATGCTTAAAATTTCGCCTAATCCGTATTCTATAGATGAAGGCTTAGAAATTCGTAATTTAGGTCTAAAAACATAATTTTAAAATTAGATATAAAATTTCAAATTTTGAAAAAAGAATTTATTGTATTAACGTTGAATGAGTTTGTTGAAACTGGACAGTTCCTCTCAATATAATTTGAAATAAACTTTATGAATAGTATTTAAAATATTTTTTTTCTGCAATTTCTTTTATTTAGGCATAATTTTTTTATGACTTTATCCTGTAATATATATTTCATGTTTAAAGGCGTAATCTCAAAATCATTATTAAGGCATGCCATTTGCACGCAATGGAGTTGGTTAAACAACCAATTTTGTATATTTTAAGTATATACGCTATCTTAAAAATATGTACATAATAATAAACGTTTGAAGGGAGGATTGTATAGTTTATGCGACTATAATTCCACTTCAAATTATATGTTTTCTTTCTCTAAACAAAAATTCAAAACATCGTGCATGAAAGAATCGGGAATAAAAAAATCCAATAACTACTTAAAGATTGTAATTTATTTATTACACAGATATTAAGCCTTAACAAATACTATAAACTCGCTTTTTATGATCTTTCATAAGCCGCCAAATAACTTGTTAATCGAAATGTCAGTAACATTATCATTTGTGTCATGGAACCTTTTCCCTTCCCGTCAGATCGTAAAAATGCATGAATTCGTAAATCAAAATGGGATTGGCACTTAATTGTCTGTATTATAGCAAGTGAAAAAAAATATTTATTTAAAATTTTATGAATTATTTCGTGGTTACAATACAGTTAGAGTTAATAATGGAAATGTTGTTTTTATATTTTATTATCAACTAGCCGTCTTTGATGATCATTTGGTTCACTGGGGATATTAATCCTATTTAATTTTAACTAAATCTTTTATGAATGACTTAATAATGATTCCCTAAAAAAAGGCATTTTTAAGTAACAAATCGTAACAGATATTTATGCCATTTATTTTAATAATTTTACATCTCTTCTGTTTATTATATATTTTCCTAATGGAACCGTCATAACAATCTCATTCAAAATATGAATATCGGTGTAATTTATTTCAAATTGTTGTGAATCTTTTGTGGTAGATTAATTAGAAGAATCTTTGCTTCTTAGGATACGCATATTAATTTACACAAATACTTCTTCTTTAGCTTTCAATAATGGAAAGAAATAAGATTATTGATAAAACAATGAAAAGAGTTTAAATTACTATCCATCAATATTATTACTGTTGAAAATTTTGGCAACGTTCAAGAAAAATTTAATTGACACGCATAAAAAGACAAAGAAAATTTCGTAATGATGTAAAAGTTTTGTGAAATAATATTTTCTGATTTATTGCAGGAAAATATCAAAAGCTTGCTTATTCAATTCCTACTATTAGCTACTATTACTCTCCCTATATATATATATATATATATATATATATATATATATATATATATA
>JAOUZG010029590.1:935943-956548 GCA_026289955.1 Argiope argentata
AAATTTTCAATCGTTAATAAAATAATTTTTATTCATCCAATCAAGTTCGAGTAAATTTTTTAAAACTTGTATTAGATGACATTTCATGTTAATACAGTTATTTCGAATATTAATTCATCATTTTTTATTAATTAATTAAAAACTTTCTCGCCTTTATAATAGTTCTTTATAGTATTTGTAATTGTTAGGTCGGGATAGCCTGTTTGGATTCGCATCCCTTGTGCTGCGAGTTCGAACCTGGTCGCAAAGTACTCCATGTCGAGAGTTATACCACTGGGGGACTGAGTCAAAGATTATCGTTATTCGGGTGCTCAGGGGTCCATACCCTCAGAAGCTACTGCACTCCTCCTTCCGTTGTAAAACGGAGCACGATAACAAAAACTGCAATTATTTAATAAAAAGTAACTGAAATAAAATTTTTCCTAACTTTCTAAATTTTTTCTAATACCTAAAGTAGGAATTGATTTTAAAAAATTGTTTTTTATATTACTTAGATTATACTGCCGCCTGAACCCCTTATCCGGTTTATTTTCCTTACTATCTAATAAGATGACACCTTCTATTTTGGGAATATTTTCTTATTTTAATTCAAATGGAAATCCATGGAATACTTGGCTTATCTACGTATTCGAAGTCATTTTACTATTGAATTATAATTGTTATGAATGATTTATTTTTTTTATTTACAACTATCAAAATTAACGTACGGCGTACGGGCAAACCTGTTAAGGGGTTAATTTGTATGTATGTGTGTGTGATTTTCGCCGAATAATTTTTTCTTCAGACATCTTAATATTTCACTGCGTCAGCCAAAACAGTGACATTGTGCGTTTAAACAAATTAGTCAAGAAAGTCACATAAACGAATTCCGATTCTAATTGCGAATCGCTCTGTAGATTCAACAGTTCCAAAATTTGAATCCTCTTGTGTCTCATTTTCATGATATGTCCATATTTTACCATATTTTATTTTCTCATCTCTATAATATCATTTATGCGTCACCTTTATAGATTATCTGTCTCATCACGTACATTCCATTACGCTATTTAAAAAAAGTCTTTCCTGAAAAATCATTTTTTTTTTATTTTGTAAGTAGGAACATGAAAGACCGCACGCCGTCGTGATAAGGAGAAGGGTTTATCTCTGCCATAAACAGTCGGCTTCCAGTTACGCTCTCTTGACGTGATGCATTTTCTTATGATTTATCTGCAAAAAAAAGTTTGATAAATAAAATGCTTTTTGTTCAGACACCACCTATATACTCATGTCTGATTCGAGGATTATCGATGTCGTGTGTTCAGAATTTTTTTTTCTGTATTGGTCAAAGGTTTTTTCTGTTTTTTTTTTTAATCTCTTTTATTTTTTTGGATTATTTTTTGTTGGGAACTTACTGATTTATTTATACCCTTATTATTTATGTTTTAAAATAATAAATATTGATTGCTATCTGTCTTTTAACTATAACCGAAATCTACCTAATCCGTCATTGGATTGATTAAGAAAAAGAATGGCATTCAGATACAAAAAGGCTGCCTGTCTTTATAGTTCTTAATTTGTAAGAAACTTTCAAAAAGACAATTTTCTGAAGCTTATTATATAACCCTTTACTTTGTAATTATTCAAGTATCCACAATGCATAAGTTTTACTTCACAGCTTATAAATATTTGGCATCATTTATGTGGCTCCATGCCAAACGCAGTATTCGCAACAAAAATAATATTTTTTTTCTCTTTAAGCTGCAAGTCCATTATTGTATATATTACCTATATGCCTAAAAATGCCAATTAAAGGATGACCTTTATTGCAATTTTCTTTTCAAGTAATGCAAATATATTCTAAGATTTTTTTGTTTTTGTTTTTTGGCAATATGTTTCATGATTGAATTACGATTTTTCTTTTGTAAATATAAGATTTTTCTTTTGTAATATTATTCTTTTGTATATAAATAATTCTTTGTATATGGCGTGAAATGATATGAAAGTGCAAAAATCGTTTGAAACATTTTACATTTTCACTTAATTTTTATTGAATTATAAATTTTAAAATATATTTTACAAAAGTATTTTCCATTGTTATTATATTTATATTTACGCACTTAACGAAGATATTATGTACATTTATTTACGTATCTTCGATATTTCTGCTTTAAAATGGACAAATTTTAAATGTAAAATTCTGACGAATCAAACCTAATTATTTCTATTCTGCTTAGCTTTTAGTAAAAGGTTCGAATCCTATTTAAATTTTATTTAAAAGTTATTAGTGAATAATTTTGTCATTTTGATACTAAGTTCTAAAGCTAGTAACCCTTTATTGAGGTGAGATGTTTTAACCACTTCGCATTCAATGACGTATCTGACACGCGCGTCGAATTACTGAATTTTTATTTTCAAGTCTGCAATCAAGCCACATAATTAAGTATTTCAATACGAAAAAATCAATATGAAACGATTTGGTATCCCAAATGCTCCATATATTATTTAAAAAATAAATTAACAATAAATTACCAAAATAGGATGAGTTATCTAATAAGAAAGTTAAATTAATTCGTATGTCAAGTGGTTAGTTTCAAATAAAAAGTTCGAATCTTGTTTAAATTTTTTAAAAAAAAACTATTAGTGAATAATTTTGTCATTTTGATACTAAGTTTATAAACAAGTAACCCTTAATCGAGTTTAAGGATTTTGAAATACTGCGTATGATTTCGTTTGAATGAAAAGGATATGTCAAATAGTCCCAAAGATTAATTAAAGTTTTAGCAATGATAACAACAGAATTTCCACTTTCTCGAATTTTCGTGAGTTTAGATTAAGTGGGTTTGAAGACTACAACGAACTTCTTTTCCGTAAATAAATCTGAAGACACCAAATTACTATTTCAGATGAAATAATAGTAACAGTTCTAATCCAGGAATAATGAAGCAACTTTCGATTTACAGAAAGACATTTGCGTTCTACTTTTTCAACTGTTATCTTATTACGAAGTACTTTTATGTATTCTCCCCCTTACTTTGACAATGGGGATGATTCTTCGTGAACTGATCCGTTCGTGAAATAATTTTTCCCCCTATAATAAAACCTTTCAATCATTAATACTGTTGCGGACTGACCAAATCTTTTAATGGTCTTCTATCATGAACCGCGAACGTTTCATTGAACAAATTGAATAGGAATCTGGTCATAAAAAGTTATTTTTCCGAACTGCGCTGATTTTGCCTGTCCCACTTGGCTGTTTTTAAGTCATTCATTGTCTTTTTCTAGGAAAAACCGATTCAGAATTTTACTCGCTCGCTTTCAGATCTTCTATTTTAAGCTCTCTTACAGTTCGTGTGATGGGGTGGCATTCTTTTTTCAATTTGTTTTAGAGTACTTCTTTTGTTGACGACTTAAAATCAGATTGATAAAAAAATGTATTGAAATGATTCTCAAAAATATATCTAGTTTAATTGCCTGGTTAGAAAAGGAAACTAGCTTTTCTTAGATAATGTCTTGAATGTCCTGTGTCATTTTTAACGACTCTCAGATTTTTTCTTGTTTCCTCATTTTCATATTTTCTTGTCTAGATTTGAAATAAAAAGATAGTTTTATTTTATATATAAATTTTTGTCTTAAAATATATAGCATTTTATAATATTATTTAATAAATAAAATCTTTATAATATTATTAACTTTTATTTTTATGAAACTTTAAAAAAAATTATAAAAATCGAAAATAAAGAAAGGCTCGTATTAAATTGTACAAGTGTAATGATGGTGTCATGTAATCGAATATAATTAAGTCCTATTTTAAAGAATTCTATTTTAGTTCTTAATGGTATAGCCAGCGTTTGTCGGTATTAAAATATTTGATTGTCTAATTTTTTATATAGATTATTAAAATTCATTTATGTAAACAAAAAAAATTTTTTTTATTGACCCCCCATTCACCACTAAGTATCACACGGGAACAGCTACTCACTCATCACATTCGCTTGCACAGCTCCTTTTTACGGGGGGGGGGGGCGCATATTCGGACATATCACAGATAGAATAGATAAAGAACAGCCATGCCCGAACTGGGATTGAAACCAGTACGCCCAGCTCACGAAAAAGACGCGCTGTCCCTAAGCCTAGACGTCGGCTCATTATAGTAATGGAACAATATTTTTTATTAAGCTATTTTAATTTAAAACTGCTATACCTGGTAATACATAATAGAGATGTTGATTCTTTTCTTATTATAGTAGTTATTGGCAATTTTTTTTTGTATTTTTTTATAATGGCAACCAATAATCAAGATATTTTCCTTCTTTTGAATGGAAAATAAAATCACTGCTTACGTTTCTTTTATTCTAATAATTTCTTCATTGAAACCTTATGGCCATGTCTTAAGTACCTATCTTCCCAGATTTTAACCCTTTGCTGTACTTATAATTTTCGCAAATGCTGAATATTCAGTTTATTTTCGGATCTATAAGAGAAAATTGTATAGAAGAGTATTTTACTTTTTAGACATGAAGTACCGGGTTTCCAAAAAGTTCCCGTACACCAAATTTAAAAAATCTTTGTCCATGATTTTTCTTTCAAGTATATTAAATTTTGCCATACGAGTAATGAAACCATGGACATACTTGAAGCTTTTTTTTGGCGATAGACTTATTTCAAAAAATCTTTGACCCCCTCGATCCCCTGATCTGACAGTCTCGGACTTTTTTCTGTGAGGATAATTAAAGGACAAAGTTTATGAAGGTGATCCTCAAACAATAGAGGATTTGAAAATCGCAATTACCCAAAGGATACAAGAAATCACTCCTAGCATGTTAAAACGCGTTTCGAAAAACATGAGCAAACGAGTTCGGCTTTGTCTCCAAGAAAGGGGTGGACATTTTAAACATTTATTATAAATTTAAGTTCAGTGTTTTTTCCTTAGTTATGTTAAAAGAGCTTTTTATCATTGGCATAAAAATAATTCTTTTTAAACCTATTGTTTTTGTAAAATAAATTCACAAATCACCAGTACAGGAACTTTTTGGACACCCTGTATATTCTGTTAAAGTTTATTATACAATCTTCTATGAATTAAAAAAATCATATATATATAATAAACAAAATCGTTTATAAAACATATGTATGATTTTTTAAAGAACGATATTTTTTTGCACAATTGCTTAGTCGCTTCTGTTGTATCACTTTTAGTTATATTTAATAAGTGCTTTAAGTAAATAATGGATTTAACCGAAACGATACAGTAAAAGCGCATGATTGTTTATGAAGGCTGAAAATTATTCGCGATATAAGAAAAAAAATTACAATTACGTTCTTCTGTACTTACCTACATCAGTTTTTGTATTGAAATATTTGTTTCATCGAGCATTTATTCAATTTTTCTGTCATTCAGGTTTTCCCTAATATGCTGAATAAAATATAAGGAAAGGATTTTTTTCTTTTCGAAGGAAGCAGTTTTTTCAGCCTTATCTGTTAAATTTAAATTATCTTCCGAACAAGAACTTTTTCATACCAGCATTGCTTAAAAAGGGATGTGTGTATGTGTGAAGAAACTGGGATGTCTACCTAGTGTTCACAAGCCCTGAACGCTCTAATGAATAGTTTCCGAAATCCGTAACAGTAACTGTCCAGCAGTAACTAGACAGTCTTCCGGTTCTTTTTTTTAACCACGACTTCTTGGAGGTCTTTTACGATGTCGTCCTCCAGTAATTATCTTCATGAAAAAAAGGTAGAATTGCTTTCTCTTTTACTATCGTCTAATGAAATCTTTTGTTGTAAATGCAACGACGATATATTTTTTTTTCGGTTTGTTTGTTTTAAAGTTCATTTGACAGAATAAATTAACAGAATAAATAAAAAAAAATCATTGAGTAATATTTTTTTTTCTGGATTTCCTTTATCGGGTATATAATTGTCCGAGTGGAATTAGCAATTATTTCGTGACTCAGTCTCTGTTTTAGAATCGAATGATATAGTTCATGGTGACTGACCATTGGGAAGACCTGTGAGGTCGCCGCGAAGTGTTCGAAGTCTGATTTTACTAAACATCCATCACGTGTACAGGTCTGGTGCACACTGAATCCTTCGAGAATCCGATGACCTTCCACTAACTGGTGCCGTGTAAAAGCTTGGAAAGGGATTGTCGGTTTGCCTTTATGAAGCCCGCTCCTCAATAACCCTTGTTATTCTGACTAAATTAAGCATGCCAATCCCTAAACTGTGGCTTATACACCTAAGACCGAATAATATCTTATTGCAAAATTATTTTGTTTCACTCAAAAATGTGTATGATTATACATGACTCCGTACTCTTAGTGATAAACCTATATGACTACGCCCCTCTCCCGTTTTTTTAAGTTGCTGTAAACATTTCAGTAAAGAAATGTTCTATATATTTGCTTTTTAATCATTGAAACTTCTTGATTCCGTTCAACAAACTGAAAACTGAATCCAAAATGACTTAGTTATTTCAAAGTTAGATACATTTTGATTAAAACTTAAAAGGGATGGTAATGATGATGACGTGCCCGCTTTTTACCACGGAAAGAGGAGTGCAGTAGCTTCTGAGAGGATATGTACCCTTGAGCACCCGAGTGAAGAAGTCTGACTTCTAGCTTATATGAGGATGACACACGCACACACTCTCCTGCACAGCCCTTTTTAACTGGGAGTCCCTTTCACACACCTCATAGATAGCACACAGAAAAACCACCATACCCTAATCTCGAACCCGGAATGCCCAGATCACGAGAAAAACATGCTACCTCTGTGCCAGGATGACGTCTTTAAGGATCCTTTCACGTACACACTCTCTTGAACTAAAAAAATAAAAAAAAAGCAACGTAAATTTTTTAAAAAAAAGTTCCACAACAACTAAAAAAATCGCCCGTGTGCTCCCAGATTAATTTATTATTATTATTATTGCTATGCAGAGGTGTTTCTTAGTATATACAGGTATATATATTGATTTTCTCAGAAACAAAATGCTGTTATTTTAAGAAATATTTTAGAGAAATAAAGAGAAAGCTGTGAAATACATGAGTTCTTAATGCTTAGCGCTATAAGGACTCTATGAAAGAGGATGAAACAAAAATGGATAACTCCAACGAAATTGATTGGAGTTTAATCGGAGTGCTAAACTGTTAAAGAGTTACAGCTTGAATCTCTGAAGGGCTTGAAAGTGCATTTCATGACGACAAAAAAGTCGAGTTCGGACTTTTCTGTGGATATTAAGGTTCACTAAATCGCATTGTTTCTGCGATTTAGTGAAGTTTCGGTATAAATGATTATTGGAAGCACACTGAATATTTAAAATTACTTTGGTAATGGCAGTAGTTATTTTCAAGAAAGCGTATGTAGACACTAAAGGATGCAAAAGATTATTTTAAGATGATTCTCTTTCTTTTTTCTTAATAGTCTTAAGACTGTCAAGATTCAAAGTAATGTAATTAGCAGAAAAAGATGTCATGCCATGAAACAATCAATTGCAACTTAAGACTAATCCCTGGTCATACTACTTAGTTCTATGGTAATGGGGTGACTGATTGTAATTATAAAAAAAAGATCAACTTACTGGTAAGAAATATATTATTTTCAATATAAGGGAAATGAAATGAGAGTTGAATTCTTACTATGTCCATTTACTCACTCTGTTATAACTAGTTAACTTTTATGTGATGATTTTTGCATCTTAATGTTTTAATTTTATAACACAGCCACAATCGGCAAACTAGATTTCCGAAACTTTTGCTACAAAAAGAAACATAGCGTAATAATATTCTGCTTTTCTTTTATAATCTTGATTAAACTCTTCTCTAAAAAAATTTACTTTAAAGAGGAATTAATACGATTTTTGAAACTTAATTTTGTTCTGATTTTAGAATTATTATTTTTAGATTTTTGAAAATTATTCCCATTTTGGAATCTAGGAAATTCCATTCATAGGTGAAATCGTAGAAATTTTTTTTATAACTTATCAAATTTGAGAATAGAAAGTTTTAATTAGCACCTTCTGCTCTAAAGAATTTATGCCTGTGATTAAACAGCCTGCTTCCTGGTTCATTTAAAAAATATAAATATTAAAATGTATAAATATTAAAAAATAAGCATTTTAGGAAGTAAACGTGTGGAAGACTAATGACCGTGAATATTTTTGAATTCCATTCACCAGCTCATCATTTAGTTCCTTTTAATTGATGTGTCTATCATCATTGATCCGTGAATTTTAAAGCTTTTTGTTTTATTTTAATAACAAAATAGAGTATATTTCATTTCTATATTTTTAAAAAACAAATTTCTATGTGAATTGAAAGAAGGTCATTCAGAGGTCATTACATGCATTATCATTTTATTTAAATGAAACTGTGTCAAAATAATTTCAATATTGTTATTTTTTAGAGGATTTTTTTTCCTGTGGATTTCTGTCACTAAAAAAATACTCATTAAATTATTTCTGAAATTCATTATTCAAAATAATAATTGGCATGATGTAATCCATATAATGTTTTCATAAGTAATTTGGGAGTTTAAAATTGCAAAAAAATATATAATATTATAATTCTTATTTATACTATAAAGTGAAAACTACAAATTGATATCCTTCAAATTGATTTTTATTTTGACCGAAAACTCGATGTATATTTTGAAGATGCACTGTAAAGTTTTTATTAATATGTATTTTCTAGTATTTATTTTAAATTATTGTTTATAATAGAATCGACTATTTAAAGATCACATGTCCATAAAAAATCTTATTTTTCAATTATTCTGTTTTATAACAATACTGAGTTGTTATTGTATTATTTGAGAAATTGAAAGCTAATATTTCATAATTTGAGCATGTCTAAAGCTAACCTTTACTCATACAATGACAGATACCACTCGCGTATAAAATTGTTGGATTTTTAATTTTAAATCTCCAATTAAATAAAAATATTGAATAATTTAAAATGCAAAAATCACTTAAAAGCGCTACAATATCTCAAACGACCTGATAATATCATAGAAATTAAACTAATAATTATTGTCCTAAATAGGATGTGACTTATAATTTTGAAGATAAGAAACTCGCTGTTCAAAAGGTAACGCATAAAATTTAGAAGTTGTGTTTGTACTTTCGGTATTTTTAAAGCCCGGTGTTAGACTTGTCAGCGATTTAAGCCGATTGAGCGTCTCTTGTTTTTTGTTTTATTTTTAGTAGCGCCAACAGGGCCATTAGTACCACTAAGTTACCTCATGCGTCACATTCGCTTTCAAAAACCCTTTTTAAAGGTGGGCACATTCACACACCTCACAGATAGAACACAGAAGAAGAACAACCATGCCCGAACCGGGACTCTACCCCGGATACCCAGATCACGGGGTAGACGCGCCACCCCTAAGCCAGGTCGCTGGCATAAGGTTTTATAGATACCAAAAGTATTACTAAAAATACTGTATCTTATTGTGAAGAATTTCCCATGTTAAAATGCATTTATTGGAATCTATCGCATTTTGTTTTAACACTAAATTAATTACTTCTATTTGATCTGCATGTTTTATAAAAATGTTTGTCTCGAAAGAACAATTCCAAACTCTGCATGTAGAAGACCAACTACAAAATATCTTTTAGAGTTAGTCTTCTATATGCATGACTGCGCCCTGTTTTATGTATATAAAAAATTAAAACTATTTTTTATTTATTTATTTCAATCATTAGTTACGATAGGTAATAAATATATTTAATACAAAAAGAAAACTAATCTGTTATTATCTCTTTAATTAACAGAGGAGAAAAAAAATTCAAAAGCCATTTAACCTTATAACTCGAGGGATGTTATAATTCGAGATACAGCCAAGTTTGTTTCTTTTAATTGTGACCTTCCGTGCTCCATTAAGTAATTAATATCATTAGTTTCTTCTTTTTTCTCCGACTTTTGTTTTCAACGTTCGGTTCGATAGGAACGAGTTCTGGAGGTTACGCGTCTTGAGTGGGACGTCAACTTCGGGAAGTGTTTTTCCAACCCTCTGACGCTTTGAAGTTGAAAAATTGTTTTCGGGCTGATAGCGATACGGTAATATAATCGAAATATTTTTATTTTCAAAAGTAATTACAGCAAGGGACGCATTTGCTTTTTAAATGGTTGTTCTTGAAAAAAAATTCGTAGCTGAATTGCATTTGATGTCGATCCTAGATTTTATTTTATAAAGAAGGTAGCCGTTTTCATTTCTCTGAAGTTTTATCGAAGATGTATATTTTCTGATTTGCATACGTACTATTCAAAAGCAATATCATCCTCTCATCTTATAAACTCCTTCTGTTTAATCTAGTTGCTTATAATAAGGATGAATATTCTCTGTCTGTCTGTCTGTGCTTGTGTGCGTGCTTGCGTGCTTATTGACTCTCTACAGGTCAAAGCATTTTATTTCCAAATTTAGCAAAGATATACTTGGGGGAGTAAAAATGAGCAACTTGACAGGATTTTAAAATTTTTTAAATAAATTCAAATTATTTTTAGTTGTTACATTTCTAGGTTAACTAATAATTAATTAAAATTATTATTTATTTAAAACACTATAATATTAGATTTAAATAAAGAAATAATCTAAATTTTAATTTTTTATATATATATTTCCACACAAAAATTATTTTTAGATCATTTTAAAGGCAAACAATAAAAAATGTTTTTAATGATGTCAATTCAGTTGTAAAATTATTTTAGTCAATATTTAATGAAAATTTAAATATATTTTTAATATGTAAAGCGCTGCCACATCAGTCATCGACAGTTGGCATTAAATTATTCGTGGGGGGGGGTTGTTAGCACGGTTTTTTTCTTATTATTAACAACCCTACTTTAAAGTTGTCTACAGGCGAAACTATAGTTCATAAAGTTATGAAATTTTGTATAAGACATAATAAAATGATGGGAATTTATTTGAACGAATAAAAAAAAAAGTCAAAATTTCGCCACCAGGGGCAGTTTTTCAAATGAATAACACATTTAGAATATTGTTGACAAATTTAACTTCAACAAAACACGTTCAGCAGGACGGACATCATTTCCCGCTACCATCTGTAATCGTAAGACAGCGCATTCCACAGTTGACCGCAGTGTGTTCTGGGAAATAGTAAGAACATGCTGTGAGGTGCTGCTTTTTAGATCAGGTAAAATATTTGGATTATCACGATTTACCAGATGTTTTAAATGTCCTAAAAGCCAAAAGTCACATGGATTTAGGTCTGGAGACCGGGAGGCCTCAGATCACAAACGTGACGGATAATGGCACGTTCGTCTTTAAAATAATTGTGGAGAATGTCCTTTACTCAACGACTAATGTGTAGAGGAGCTCCATCTTGCATGAAAATTGTGCTGGAAAGGCATTAACGTGTTTGCTGTGGTTAGCTATGGAACATGCTATCTTATGATTCCAGATGGCAGCGAGAAATGATGGCCATCGTGTTGAACCTGTTTTGTTGTAATTAAATTTGTAAACAATATTATAAATGTGTAATTCATTTGATAAACTGCCGCTGGTGCTCAACAAATTCCCATCCCTGCATTATGGCCTATAAAAATTTTATAACTTTCTGAACAATAGTTTCGCAAGTAGACAACTTTAAAGTAGGGTCGTTTAATTATGGACAACCTATATATTTAATGTCCAGTTTTTTATAGTTTAATTTATCATTTTTTTAAATGAAGTTAAATATTACAGTTTATCATAAACAACTCAATAATTCATTTATAATGCCCTTCCATTTTTATGTCAAATTCCAATTAGTATAATCCTATTTTGATATTTACCTTTATTTTTCTATTATGAAATATTGAGGTAAAAGCAAATTGGAAGATCTATTTACTGAAACAAAATACTGATCTATTTCTACATTGTAAGCTAAAAAAATTGGTCGCCAAAGGCTCTAACTACACCATAAATCTGTCTATACTCCAAGCAAACCCTAATCAATATTTGATCGAGGTTTATGTGGCATTCGTTTATCAATAGCCCTTTTTCGCTTACCTGGGGCATATTCTGAATTAAATGTCCTTCTTAGGACACCATAATTTATGATGTCACATGCTTGTTTTCTTAATCAGAATATTCTTGATATTGAATTCACAGATGAGAAAGAGAAATGGGCATTGCTATTCATAAGAACATAGCACTCTTAGCATTCCGATTTAAACCAAAATGAATACTTGTATGCTGAAGTAAATTATATCTGTATGTATCTATTCCAACAAATGTATAACGCGTAGGATTCCGGATGACAATTAATTCTCCTAATCTTGCTGTTCTATTGTTTTGTGCTTGCCATAATTAATAGCAATTAAGAAAAAAAGAAGCATCGTTATATATTTGATCTAAATAGTTTTTATATTGCTGACTGCATTGAATATGCATTTTTACCTAGAATCAAATGCCTTTACTGCTTTCCTTAGGCAATATTTAATACCTGCTGCTTAAATGCTTGGAAGATGTTTTCTTGCTCTGAATTCCCTTTTCGTATTCGTATTTAGTTTCAATTCTTTGTAGCTTTACCATAATGTTTTGTCTAATAATGTCGTTATGATGTCCTTGCACATAAAAAACAGGTGTTAATTCTTTACTTTTTTTTATTATATTGGATAAATGAAATTCAATTTTGACGTAATTTTATCAATAACTCACCACCTTTTTTAATCAGTCTGTTTGTACGTCATATTGCGTGTCTTGTTTATTGATTTGGAATATATTTAGTCGCTGTATTTTGATAAAATTGAAAAATATGAATTTAACTAGTTTGTACTAGTTTACTCTATTCTTATTTGTTCTGTTTGTTTTTTACTTTATTATTGAAGCTCTCTAAAACAGAAAATATTTTTGACTTTTTCGTCATCAGCAAAAAAAAAAAAAAAAAAAAAAAAAAAACCTTTGGCTGTCCGGCTCGTAAGCATTCATCATACAACTGGTCATGTAGTAAAACGGGGATTTTCTAAGTTCAGCCCTCTCCCTTGAAGCGATTAACTTTGTGCCTCTTTGATAGTCAGCGAGAATGCAAGTCGAATCGTAAACTGCAATAGTTTGAAATCAAAAGTCATGTCGGTGGGAATAATTCGAATGCGTGGTGTGAGTACATTTTATCCAATCGTAAAGGATAGTTGCCTCGCTCCATGCGACATATAGGTTTTGATTCTGAGGCGCATGATGAGGTAGCATATAAACGTTGTCTTTCAATTCTTGCAGCTGGTTGATCGTGAATTTACAATTCGTAAACGATCTGCTTTATTACTCGATTTTCGTTCCTCGTTTGTTTGAGAAGTTCGAACTGGTTTATTTCTACGTGTTGGGTAGAAATAAACCAGATCTGCTGGAGGTTTCGAACCTACCAGCCAAAGACTCTCCGTGTGTGTGGTAGCTGGCGCATGTTAAATATGTCTTGGCCAAAAATCCCTCCATGTCGAGAGTAGCATCATAAAGGGTACTGTTTCAGAGGTGATCGTTCTCTATTCCAGATCTAAATTACGATTTGTGGATGAAATAATGAATGAAATGTATGAATGAAGCCCGCCCCGTAAAAAGGTTTTGTGACGTGTGTGAGCTACTTTTGTCCTCGGGTACATACCCTCACAAACTATTGCACAAAAACAACAAAACTCCTCAATCTTCAGACGATAGATGAACCAGGTATTCAGTTTCTAATAGAACTATGGACTTATCTTCGTTGTGTACGCACCAAATAGAACTTGAAAACATATTTATAATACGATTTAAAAGTCTGACAATTTTATATGATCATGGAGTTGAAGGTATATTTAAACGATTTAACTGAAATTTTCTAACTTATATCCCCAATAAACGGAGCTGTTCGACAAAAGTAAATAGTGGATAATGATATTAATCAGCCGGCCTCCTGGCCTAAGAATATCGCGTTTTTTTAAAGATTTAACACACTTTATTCTATTATTTTAGGTAAATGGTAGAATAATAAGTGTTGTATCGATATTCTGTAGTTTAAAGTGTTAGCATAGCTCGTCTGGTCACGGTTCAGAATTATTAAGCTCTCCACCTCATAACTTTCACGAAACCTTCAAATAAACTTTAACCTCGTAAATTGCGAGTTTGTTTAAATTCCTAATCAGAGTCTACTCTGTATTTTGAAATGCATTATTATTTGCATTCACATTAGAACGAAAATGGCATCCGGGATACTAAAGCGTGTCCAGGGGATTTTCTTCATTCAAATTAATTGCTACTTGGTACTTTAATATATGTTTAGGATTAAAATTTCTGTTGTTCTTTGCACAAATTTCACACGTTTTCTTAAATACAAGAGTTTAATCTAACAAATCAACTTAATCTGGAAATATTTTTAGCTGTTATAAGAATCAGAATTAAACAAAGACTTCGAAAAAATAATAAGCTGCAGCCTTGTTTTCAGTGATTGAATTCACAATCTTGGAATTTGGTGCATAATCGAATGCATCTCTCCCGTATCATATCACATACTCTGTTAAACTTTTTGAAATTGTAAAATGTTCTAAATATCTCTTTTGTATCGACATGAAAGAAACCCCTCCCAATCACGCAGACTTATTAGTCTCACGTGCGATCGTGGTAGAGTTTGTTTCAAAGTGACTTAGCCGGTATCATTTAAGTATCCGAATGACACAATTCAGAAAACAGTGGTGTTGTTTTTGGCGAATCGAGGGCTGCCGGTTTAGAATGTTCCAAAATATAAGAAACATCTTCTCTTGGTATGTAGAACCCTTCGTTGTCGCATCGTGTCGAAGGATTAGATTGTGACTTCTTAGGATAAAAAACAAACCCTGCGTTTTTTCAAATTTTTAACTTTCAAATTATGATACGTTATGTCTTAGATCTTCATGAAGTTTTGTCATCTTATATATCTGTTTTGAATTATAATAAAAAATTACCTTGTGAGAACATAATGTTTTGGTTAGGTGGTTTTAGTGTTTCCGAAATTTGAGGGCAAAAATTATTTTTTTTTATTGGTAGATAGTGAATCACCTGACAGATGATATTTGAGGTTTGTTTTGCCACTAATGTTTGAGATATTTAATTAAATTTATTATCAATTGCTTTTTGTTTGTCGTTATTATGAAATGACGTCATCTTCCACTTTGTTTACGATTTCTTACTTTTAAATAATTAATCTCGCTCTCAGAAGATTATCGTTTTTTTTTCCTTGTATTCTCTTTCGGTTTTAACTATTGCACCTTTGTTAAAACGTGACTTATATTTATTCTTTATTGATATTATAAGCGCATTCTTACTAATTGTGTTTCTCAAAATATTGTAAATATTAAAATATAATTTTGATATCAATATGCATTACGTTCATTGTGCTTTACCACTTATACAATAGCTTCCAGTCATAGTGAAGTTTTCGTCGATTTTTTCCTCCCCATCATAAAATCGGTTGATCTCCAAAACTTCGATTGCCAGTTAGAAAAATTGAAAATGAAAGTTTTAAAAAATTATCATTAGAGAGAGAGAAGTTCCGTGATTGTTTCAAACTGTTTTAAACTGGGTAATGACTTAAATTGATTAAAACTAATAATCACTTAAAAATAATAATGTTTTCACACGATAACTTGAAATTTGCGACCGTATATTTCATTTTTTAAAATTATTATTCTTATTATTTATTTTATTTTTTATTAACATTTTATTTGAATATGTTTGGGTCACTTCTGTGGCTATTTGCTAATTATGTTATTTCATATTTTACCCATGTACATTAGACAGCAGTAATCAGGCAGATATCTGAAACAGATTACAAAAATAACTATATATTATGATTATTAGAAAATATAATTCAGAATCCTATTGTTTATACCCTCCAAGATAACCTACTGGCAATTATTTGTTTTTGCTTAAACATTCCTTGTTTGCTCACTCCGTTTGATGCTATGCTGAGTATCTATTGTATTTTTTTATTCACGTTTGACTACACACTATAATATATAATTTCCGGTAAAAGATATGAATGGGCGTTAAGTAATTAATTAAAATTTCTTTACAGAAATGTTGTATTCTAAAATTCGAAAATGATATATGCAAGTAAATTAATCAATCAGTTTTTAATTTTTTTAAAAAAATTGTAAAACTGATAACAGCAGTAATTAAATATAAATCGTGATGAAATATGGAATTGAATTTTTACTTATTTCCTTTTCAAATAAATGTAGATACGTCTATAATTCATTTAATATCATTTCTCGAATGAAGGTCCAGGCATTGGTATACGTGTTTTCTTTTGAATGTGTAATAAACACCAAATAATATTTTTATAATATTTAGTATTTACATTTTCAACTCTGGCGACTTTAGGCAACTAGCTTGTTAGCCAAGGTTATTGACTTTTTAAGATATTGCATGATTAATATAGAATATACGTTTTTCTTTTGATTTTACTTTGTTATTTGATTCGACTGAATATCATACATTCAATCGAATCAGCGTCCTACAAATGAAACGCTGTATATATTAAAAAATAAAATCGGAAGTGAAGTAGGTCTGATTTGAAATATAATAAATCATTTACTGCGCAGTTAATTATTAATAAAAACTGGCAATTCGATATTTTGAAGGACGAGATTGCAGATCAAAACATTTAAAGGTGTTATTACAGATGGTATATCAAATTGAATTAAAAAATGTATTAAAATTATGGATACAATTGATGTGAGTAAAGGAAATTGATATAAAAGGTAAATTTTCCAAAACCTTTATGAAATATTGGTTTTTATAATCATATATAAACATCAGTCACGCTTTTTAGCACTGTCCTTATCTTACGTTAAGGAGTGGAAAGACAGCTCATTCTGCTTTTAGATTACTGCTTAACCTCAATTACTCAGAGAATCCAATGTGCAGTATTAGAAAACAGAGTAATTTGGCTAAGGTTTTTACAAGATTGAAAACTTATTATCTGGGATGAGAGTACTATGGCTCATAAAGCAGGATTCGAGGCACTTAATGTAACACTCAAAAATCTAAGAAATTCTGGTGAAGTAATGGGTGGAGTAACTGTTCTACTAGCAGGAGATTTTCGTCAAACATTACTGGTTGTATCTAGAGGAACACGTTCAAATGAAGTTAAATGCATCAAATCGTCGTATCTATGGCCTAAAGTGCAGAAACTTTGTTTGAATAAGAATATGAGAGTTCATTTACATGGAAATGCGTCAGCAGAATTGTTTTTTAATATTCTCCTTAAAATAGGAGACGGAACATATCCTGAATGTGCTGGCAAAATTATTATACCCCACGAACTCTCTACGGTAGCCACGGAGTTTCCAGATCTCATCGCCAAGATTTATCCTGATATTGCTGATATAAAAAATAAGCCAATTGAATGACTTAATTAGTATGTAATCGAAGCTGCGATAATTGCTGGATGAGCTCGAGGGGAGTTGGTTTTAATACCCCGCATTCCACTAATTCTGTCAGTCTATCTTTTTGAATTTAGAAGAGTGCAGTTTCCCGTAAAAGTTTGCTTTGCAATAACCGTTAATAAGTCACAAGGACAGACATTAAAAGTAGCAGGGATCGGTTTAAGAGCTGTTTTTCTCACGGCCAATTTTTTGTAGTTTGCTCCAGAGTCAGTTCATCAAGCAGCTTGATAGTTTTAGCACCAGAAAAAAAACCCAGAAATGTTGTATACAAAGAAGTTCTTGCTTAAATGTAGGTATAACAATAAAATGTGGATGGCCTACGTTTGCAAAGAAAAGCAATACTTTAAAAGGATCATTAAGGACAGTCAAGGATCGGTTAAGGACAAGGCATTTATATAAGGAGTCCAGGGACCCTCCCAAAATTAGAAAAAAATTATAGGTAATAAGTAATTATTATAGGGGATTTTCGTAACTAGATGCACCAAACACTGTTATTCTCTGCTAATTCCATTACCCGAGCAATGCCGGGTACGGGAATGCTAGTCATATATAAACATCATTCACTCTTTTTAGTACCGTCCTTATCTTACGTTATTATTGCACTATTAAAGACTAGAGTTGTGTCTTTTATTTTTACCGCAATGGATTTTTAACCATAACGAGTACAGAATTTCCAACCACTTGTTGGTCTTGCACGTTATTGAAAATTATTCAGTTTATTCCCCGAATCCTGTTAACAGGCTGGTTCATAATTGCTCAGACCCTCATTACATTCGTCTGTTCTAGGAAATGCCTCTTCTCCAACTTCCCGGCTGTTATTATCCCACTTAAATATTAAACTATTCCAAGGAGGGGAAGAAAAAGAGTTCTTTGAATGCAGGTGTGTTGGGTGAAAAACGACCCAAATCATCCGTCCACTTTCATTATCAACCTCCCTCAGAGCTATGCCCCATGTCACTGCTCCGAAGTCGGATTGAAGAACCATTACCAGTGTCGTGTTTTTATGATTCCGATGCCCTACTTGTGGAGAATAATACCTGCCCGCTGAAAAAGAACAAGGCTGCCATTGTGTATCATTTATTAGGATTCTTAATAACCGATAATGAACTAGTACGGAGATGGGTAGGGACTCATAAAAGTGATCAAATGAGGTCAAGTTTGGGGTGCGCGGGGAAAATCTTCCTCGTTTGGCTTTCCTTATTTCTCGGATATCATGGTGTTTTTAATGTGTCCAAATGATAAAAAGGGAAGAAAAAAATGATTTCCAACTGTGCCGATTCCGTGTTTTCTGTGAAACGTTATCTGTGGTTCCAAAAATAAGTTTGCTTTATCATACAGAAGAAATGGTTTAAACCATCGTTTTTCATCTTTTTAGAGTTTCATATCTATATCATTACGTTTAGGTCTTGCTCACTTTTCGCTTCTCTGTAATTTCATTCTCCGAATTTTCCCAGAAGATTGAATTTTTTATCTTTGCGATTAAATTCATAGAGCATATATGTATTTTCAAATCCGAATGTTATTTTTTTTGTCACATTATTTCATGATTAAGGCAACCAGGGACCTTTACAATCACTTTTTACAATTTTCGCCTCAACAATTTGAAATCTTACAGGCATAAAGAGTAATACTAAGAAGATGAGACATTAAATTTTAAAGCATTGTATTAACTTCTTTATGAGTTAGGGGGTTAATATAATATAACGATAAATAACGTTAACGAAAAATGCCCCAGGAGCTCAAAATTTGTTCGAAAGCGCTCCAATTTTTATTATTACTATCTCTAACCCTTTTGAAACAAAAGTTGGGATTCATCTTGAAGTTTGAGAACGAAATATCGAAATTAACCAATGTAATAACTCAAAACTACTGATTTTTTTTAAAGTTCAAGTAGTTTTGAGTAATTACATGGGTTAATTTCGATATTTCGTTCTCAAACTTCAAGATGAATCCCAACTTTTGTTTCAAAAGGGTTAGAGATAGTAATAATAAAAATTGGAGTGCTTTCGAACAAATTTTGAGCTCCTGGGACATTTTCGTTAACGTTATTTATCGCTAATCTTATATTATATTAACCCACCCCTAACTCATAAATAAATTAATATAATGGTTTAAAATTGTGTGTCTCATCTCCCTTAGTGTTACTCTTTATGTCTGTAAAATTTCAAATTGCTGAGATGAAAATTGTAAAAAGTCCTTCTAAAGGTCCTTGGTCGCCTTAAACAAAAAAAGGGGGGGATTGCTACTTATAGATCATAAATTTAATATTAGCCCATTCGCTGCCAAGCCTAAACTGTATGAGGTTATTCCCATTGCCATTTCTGTTTTGAGTGTTATTGTTTATCTAAGTTTTTTATTTCAAAATAAATATACATATTTTGTCATAAATAATCATTTTACATGTATAAAAATCAAACACGAGCATCCTCGGGGTCGGCAATGGGAATAACCTCATACAATTTAGGCTTGGCAGCGATTGGGTTAAATGAAATAGAATTTTTGTAATAACAATTTATTTGTAGTTTTTTTTCCAAGTTTTTACACTTGTATAATTATGTGCGTGGCCATAAAAAGTTTTCAAGTTTGACAAGTTGTACATTATAATATATTGAAAGTATCACGAGTATATTCGTGCTAGCAATGGGTAACACCCTGTCAACCACGATTATATTCGTGGCTGACAGCGAATGGGTTATGCTTATAAATCATATAATTTCATTCTAAGTCAATGTGTTTTCTTTTGTATCAACTAATTGTTTTAGTATTTGGAAGCAAAACATCCATAGCCGTTTTATCTGGGGCCTTCGAGACACCAATGAATTAGTAAAGGATGGATTTCCATTGCTGTGGCCATATCTTACCCTTTTTTTTCATTAATTATATTTGTTACAATTTTCACTTCCCTTTCCAATAAATTTTCTTAATTTTAAATAATATTATAAAATATTTCGTATACTTGTTATTATTTTTATTTTAAAGGTTAGCTTTTGTATTAACTGTGATATGTTTTATTTGTTCATTTGTTGTTGCTGTCATCAATTTTTTTATTATTATGAACAAAAATTATCTGGTTAGTGACTGTTAATAACCAAAGCAGCAGCCACTTTATTAGTTAAGAATTATTGATTAAAATGTTTTTACGCCTAAAAGAAACACCTAACCTAACCAACTATTTTCACACCTAAAGTGTGTGTGTGTGTGTGTGTGTGTGTGTGTGTGTGTGTGTGTGTGTG
>JAOUZG010029590.1:956558-975384 GCA_026289955.1 Argiope argentata
TGTGTGTGTGTGTGTGTGTGTGTGTGTGTGTGTGTGTGTGTGTGTGTTGTCCTTTAATCACTTTTCTTCTTTAAAAACTTTTAAAGCAATAAACCTGTTTCATTAACCCTCTCCCTCCGCATCTCCCCTCGACACTCCCTTTTTCACCCAGAAGAAATTTCAAAGTATGAAATGAATATTAAACATATAAAATTCTCTTGGGAATGTATCGTTATTTATAGAAATTAAGCTACGATTAAATGTGCGAAAGTACATTCAGAATAATTCTTAATTATCTTAGTTTAAAATTCACATAAATCATATTTACATTCATTGATAAATATCTTTTACTTTGTATTAATAATTTGATTAACTGAAATTCTTAATTCTTCACTTTTAAAGTTGGTTCAAATTAATAAATTTGGTTAAATGATTTGCCATTTTAAGGATTTAAAATTACTTCAGATTTCTTGAAAAACTTTGATTCGTGTTTTTAAAGTTATCTTTTATATGCTTTTTCCGGAAAGATATATAAAGTATCTCTTCAAACTTCCATCTGTTTATTTATCTTGATACTATTCACTAGAATAATCAAATTTAATGCATTGTCCTCTTTCCAAACGTAACTGGAATGGGATCGTGCGATTTTCTCTTAAATTTTCATTTTTGATGTTCAGCTATTAGTTTCTTTTGTGTCATGAGAAACGCATCATCCTTTATGGATCATAATAGATTATATTTGCGTGCGCAACATTACTCGCTAATAGTAATTTTCTTTTGCACTCTCTATAATTTATTTTCATCTTGACTATCTTCTTTCACAATGTAGTTTAACTTTCGTGTGGTTTTTTTCATTTTGGCAGTTTTATCTTTATGTATTGTTTTGTATTTTAACTTCGATTGTACAAAGTCTATCTTCTTTGATGAAATTAGTTTTATTACATGGTACTTTTCCATATCGTGTGCATTTCTTCTTCTATGAGCTCAAATCGCATAGCTTAAATCAATTGTGAAAAACGTGTTCCATTTTGTACTGTAGGTTATTCTAATATGAAAATTTGAACACTAGATATTCTATGAAAAATCAAATATATAATTTTTGATTTATGTTTTTGATTATTTATGAAATATTATTTTATATTTTGTCTAGAACTTCTACGTAAAGATGCCTCTTGTAATCAAAAGTAATTTTGGCGATGTCTCTCAGGATCTGTGATTAACATTAACCAGTTAACCGCGGAATAAAATTTTGTTAACCATTTGACATACGGATTTATTTAACTTTCTAATTAGATAACTCATTCTATTTTGGTAATTTATTGTTAATTTGATTTTTTTGAAATAATATATGGAGCATTTGGGATACCAAATCGTTTCATATTGATTTTTTGTATTTAAATACTTAATTATGTGGCTTAATTGCAAACTTGAAAAAAATTCAGTAATTTGATGCGCGTGTCCGACACGTCATTGTATGCGAAGAGGTTAAGCTCATTTCACAATGGGGACTTTTTTGCGTTCATAATAACACGGCAAATTTCTATGACGAAAAACTTCGTCGTGCCCATTGTGATAACGCTTCTAGTATGACGAAATATTTCGCCATACCCAGTTAACTGGTTAAATGCTCGAAAAATGTGTATAAATTCATTACCAGAGATAATTTAACAATATTTTTTATAGTAATTTTGATATTCTCCATCCATTGTTTATGAATGTAAATGGTCTATTTTTGGCGACTTGAACACCATATTAGATTTTTGAATGCCAATTTTTTTTTTTTTAAATCATTACGTTTGAAATATATTTAATTTTTTGGTACATCCTATATTATATCAAGACAGTGGATTTTGTAGTTTCAATGACATATTAAACTAACCTGGTATAGATTAGACAAAAAAGCAGATGATGAGGTTCAGCTGCCAAATGTAGGCAAAGAACTAATAGCATTAATTCAATGACAGCAACTAAATGTAATGAACTAATTATGTCTCAGCAAAGTTCAGAAATCAATTAGCGATGTATAGCTCTAGCAGTTAAGGCTAAGAGCTCTCCCTAAGTTTTATTTTGTGATATTTTTCGGATATAAAAAATAGGCGAGAACAATACCCATTCATGATATTTTTAAACGCCATGCCTCCTAAGCGTTCATATGAATTAAACATTTTCGAAATCGATGCAGAGGTTGTGAATAGGGAACATTGTAGTGTTTTCCTTCAGAAAAAATGTATAGAGAAATATTGTTTTTAAGATGTTTCCTCGAAAATAAAGAGTGTGAACTGATGATCAGTGATGATATATTCAAAGGTCATACACTTTCATATGAAACAAAAATTTGAAAATCTAATCTGTCATTATTATTAAAAATCTAGGTGATAATAATAAAACAATTTCATGCCAATATAAAATTCAAGCAAATGCATAATCATTCAATGTTATCAGTTTAACCCATTCGCTGTCAAGCCTAAATTGTATGAGGTTATTCTCATTGCCTTTTCTGTTTTGATTGTTATTGTTTATCTATGTTTTATTATTTCAAAATAAATACATATATTTTGTCATAAATAATCATTTACATGTATAAAAATCAAACACGAGTATACTCGTGGCAATGGAATAACCTCATACAATTTAGGCTTAACAGCGAATGGGTTAAATTAAGTAGAATTTTTGTAAAAATAATTTATTTGTAGCTTTTTTTTTTTTTTCAATTTTTTACTCTTGTATATATTTGTGGTCATAAAAATTTTGCAAGTTTGACAAGTTGTAAATTATTATATATGGAAAGTATCACGATTATATTCGTGTTGGCAATGGGTAACACCCTGCCACCACGAGTATATTCGTGCAGCAAATGGGTTAATATTACCATATCCCCCCTTCTATGATTAAATTTAATTTAACTCACGATATTTGTTTTTAAATAAATATATGATATTCTTTCTAAGTTTCTTAGTCTTGTGGATGTAAATGAATTAAAAATATGTAAAAACGACATTTTAATTGAAAATTAAAATCGATATGTTTAAAACCTTTAAAAGCAATACTCATTTTTGTGTTTTATTTCGTGCCTTTGAGCAGGGCCCGACTTAGCCTAGTTAGGGCCCGGGGCAAAAACTTCTTTGGGGCCAACTCTCTTTTTCACTTCTTTAGTAATGAAAAAGATTCATAAAAGAAGGAAACGTAAAATAATATTTATATTCGATTTGGGGGCTCCCAATTATGTGGGGGCCCTGGGCAACTGCCCCGTATTCCCCTGCCTTTGAGATATAAATTGAATTTGCGTGTCGGAAAAGTACTTCCTCCCATCGATAGGCATTATTTCAAAATTTAATGCAAGACCTTCTGTGGTTATTTGGCCACATTCCATCTATATTTTGTTCGTGGCGTTTTTTAAATTATTGTGTTTACATATATTTCTGCGTATGAAGGCATAATTTCAAAATTGGTTTTTTTTTCCTATTCATAAATGTTAAAAGTTTAGGTATTTATTAAAAATTCATCATCAAATTTTGATGATTCCTATACTTTCACATTTCTATGTCAAATATGCGCACCTTGATTTCTCTACCTTCATGTAGTCTATATTCATTGGGAACTGAGAGAAGAAATTAAGCTACAATGGTTCGACAGATGGCATATGTCGGAAAAAAGGAAGAGTAACTTACGATTTAATTCCTAATCCAGAAATAAAAATAAAAAGATATCATCCACAGGTAATCCAAATTATATCAGGACATGGGAGATTTCCTGCATATTTCCAAAGCTTCGGAAGAATTCAGGGAAATAAACGTATTTGTGGAGGAATCGGTACTGCTTACCATTATCTAAATTAATGCACAAAAATCTTCGATCATAGAAAACATCTGCATGTTGAAAATAATGACTTGAGTTCAGTACTGAGGGTACCAAGTAATCTTAGGACTCTGATGGACATGATGTCTAAAATTGTCAGTTTTTTGCCAACTGTTTGAAAGTTTGTAGAAGAGGAAGTAGTCAGTTTATAACCACTTTGGGGTCAATTATCTCGGAGAGAATATCAATTTGACAGATTCGGTCAATGTGAGGATGGACATTGCTACAGTCCACAGTCGGCCACGACAAATCCTGTCGATACTGCTACGTTCAGTGGTGGCGGGGTGGTCGGCTGTACAGAAGAAGAAGTCTATATTGGTAATTTCACATATCTGCACATTCAAAGAAGCGTATAAATAAACTTCAATCAAATGTAAATGAAATAAATGAAAACATCAATCACTGTTATTTACTCATAATTTGAATATGAATAAACCATATCTAAAGTTCGTTTTGTTCTATGATGGAATTAAATGTCATATCGTAAAATTTTTGATATAAATTTTAAAATAAAAATAGAATCACCTGTGTATTTTAAAACTTGATATAAGCTACAAAAATGACTAACTATTATTTAGAATTTTGATACTAACTATCCAACTTATGCAAACAATATACGCCGTAGAAGTAATTTAAATTCATTTGACCCAGAAAAAAAAAACTGTGACCTATTACTAGTTCATAACTGTTAACTTTATACCGAGTGAAATTTATAATAAAATTATTTTCTTACGCGAAAATTTATTTTGTTAACAGAATTATATTTTAAATCAACGTCAGATGTTCTAGGTAAAGAGCCTCTCATTGTTAGAATTTTCAAATCTTGCCTTTCTATTTGCGGCAAATCGATTGCCTTTGTGGAAAAGATCGATTTTAGTCCTGACGTCAACACATCTTTTTCTTACTTTAGTGTTTTATAGTGCGTATTTTGGCCAGCCCGTCTGCGATCTTTTGTTTATTATTATTGAAATGGCGGCGAAAGGGATGCCTATAGGCTTAAAGGCTGATATATTAGTTTTCGTCTCCTTCAAGTTGAAGCTTATATGTATAAAGCAAAAGGCACTCTGATGGGAGGGGAAAAACTAGTTATTTCACAGTAAAGTAGATTATGCTTCGCTCTTAATGCAAAATAATTGATTACCGAAACGTCGCAGTATTTATAAGTCCTTAGAGCAAAATGAATGATTTTTAGTACTTTTTTTTCATGGTATACATTATTTAGGTATACATTGAAATTATATTCAGCTATTAAATTGGTACTTTATTCTGTTAATTAAAAGCTAAGGAATGGAATTTAAAATTTGTTTCAATTTTTTTCTATTTTATTGTCATTATTATTAGCCCGAAAATTGGTATATAAAATGAACGGAAAACTTTTCACTATTTCATATATTCGTCATATGTGTTTTCATTGTGTTTATAGTAAATGTTTGACATTTCATAATGAGTATTTATATTTTATTTCCGCTGAATTTTTTTATCATTTGAAATACGCTCAACAGCTTAATTAAACGGAAAAATTCAATTTAAAGCATTTGTATATATTTATTTTTCGAAGTAATAAAGAATTCTTTTTATTGGATGAATACTTATACATCGAAGTATTTTTTCCGTGTGCAAAGGGCTAGTTTTATAATCGAAGGATAGACCAAGGATTTTGAAACAATCAAAAACCTATCGTGCTTAACATGTATTTCAAATCTGCCGTAGTATAAGGCGTTCCTTTGCGATGTGGAGATTCGGAGACTGTTGTTCTGGCTCCTGTTTTGCTCTTGTATAACTAAAGTAAATTTAAAGTCTCCCGGCTTTCTGGCACAGAGGTAGCGCGTCTTCCTCGTGTTCTGGGAGTCCCGGTTACGGCGTGGTTGTTCTTCTGTGTGTTATCTGTGAGATCTGTAAAAAGGGTCTGTTGTATAGTATGTGATGAGTGTGTAACTAAAGTCGTACTCTTGGCCCTAGTTGGGATTAATTGAAACAAGAGACGCATATTCTTCGGCTTAAAATTTGCTGATGTATCAGCGGGGCTTACCTATAGCAAGTGACATAAGTAACTACAACAACAACACCAAATTTAAAGTCTGTCTCTTAGTAACCCTCTTGTCTACCTGCCATAACTAAGCAGTTTTCAAGTTTATTTATATTGAAATATAAAGATCGGTAATGTCATATCAGATGAACTTATCAAGGCAATTTATTATTCGGTGTACAGATGTTATGTCATTATTTCAACAACAGAAGGCAATCAAATTCTCATTCATAAATAGATTTCAGAAATGATCCTATATTTTCCTTTCTCTATAAAATATCTATCGGAGTAATCTAAAGAGTAGGAATTCCTAAAAACAGACAAAAATGATAAAAATCAAAATGGTTCAAATCCGTTTCTGTTTTGTTGCTTCACTTTCCCTTCGTAAATACCGTTATATATATCTATATATATATAACCTATAAAAAACAAATTATCTTCAATCAGTTAAAAAGCCCATATCTATCTGGACCAACTGTTACTTATAAGTGTTATCAAAACAAGTTTTTACGAGTACTTTATAGTTTCAATTACGTTCGGGAAATTTATTGTAAGCCCAGTTCGTATTGCCATTTTCCTTCTTTTTTGTCCTACTTGGGAAATATTTTATGATATCGATCTTAATCCTGCGTGACAGGATTAAATTCTTCTTTTCAATCATCTGTGTCATAGCGGCCCGTCCCTGTCATTCTTTGGCAGGCATCGGTGCGGATTCTCTGTAAAAAGAGGTGTCGATTTCCCAACAAGGCTTGGCTTATCCGCTTTGTAAATAAAAACTTCTGTTTCTTTATTTTGTTACCTTTTTTTCTTCTTCTGTACCTGACTGATTCTCAAAAGTCCGTCCTAGTTTTTAGACAGCTTTGACGAATCGGTAACAGATGGAGGTTAATTGCATTTAGTTTCTATCGGGTATTGGATGGATATATTTCCATTATATATATATAAAAAGATTATAAATTTGAGGCACGCGAAGATATCTAATTTGTCCTGTGGTTGCTTATATTCTCTAAATTTTTCAAGAAAAACGCGTGGAATTCGCGTTAAGCTATTTTTGGAAAAGGAATTGAAAGAGTTGTGTAACCTTCTGGCTTATTTTGGCAACAGGAGTCCACCCACCTCATCAGTTGCCAGATTCTTCCCTAAAGAAAGTGATCTTTGACTTCTGATGCGTCCAGTGTGACCGCTTTTTGTCTTGTTTTTATCTATTGCACTATTATTTTCACTTGGTGCCAACAAAAGAAATCCGTTTGCGCGGATATTGTCCTTTGACCAATATCAAGTCAGCGATGTAATGGAGATCCTATAAATAGAAGGATGAGTGTTGCAATACTAGATCAATTAACATTCTTTCCAGTTTGGGGAAATAGAGTTATTTGGTTTTGCGTGCTTTCACTTCTTTGGTAAACAATATTCACTCTAGTTGTATATTTACGACCCGCGAATGTAGTTTCATCAAAAGTCGAATTTTTCTTTTATTTCTGAAGAAAAAATATCCAATTCTGTTTGCGAATAAGCGATGAACTATTTTATATTGCTCTTTCTTATTAAGAACTGGACATTTTTATTTCATCATTTTTGTCGACCGTATACAGAAATTCAATATTTTAAATATTTTGTTTCCGTTTTGATAAACAATTAAAATTTAATTCATTCTAATCATGAGACTATAATGGGACTTACTTTACATTTTAACAGCATATATTAATAATTGAAAATCTGTAGGTTGCTGTTCTAATTTAAATGTAATTACTAGTGTTACTGCTTTTTCGTAAACTGTAGTATAAAAGTTTTCCTGGTATTTTAAGAAAAAAAATGTTTCTATACTTAAACGGCTATGCATAATATATTCTGCCTTAAATTATCTGAATGGATGGTGGCTTTCAGCTTTGCAATTTAAGAAATTCATTTTAATGAAATGAAACAAATATGATTTCAGACTTTTTCGATGTTCCAATCTGATATTCTGCATTCATGGGTGAGTGGGTGTGAGTGTTAAATTAAAATTACTTCACAAGTTTCTTTGACCAGCTAAATAAATATAAACATTTAACGGATTCAATTATCTCGGTTACTTGCTTTCGTTTGCATTTAAATATAACCGCCATACCATAACAGGGCATTATATTCTATATGGAACAATTATCACAGAATACAGCATTATAGATATATTGATTGTAATAATTGAATAATAATTCACTATTCAATTCCTTACATTCCAATACATTCGACTGATCGCACTTCACAAATGGAAAGTGTTTTTTAATAGCATAATTGCAATTTAATACGATACAGATTTATTGCTTTGATTTCTTTTTCAGCAATGATGTCTCTATCTTGTGTGTCGTTGAATTAAAACTAATCGTTGGAAATGCGTGTGTGTGCAATTGCAAATAAAGTATATAAGTTGGTAATATAATTGATGTTCTGGGTGACCCATGTCCTAAGTTAATTTATATTTAAAAGGTTCCTAAGTTAATTTTCGTTCATGCGTTAAGTTAAATTGCAAATGTCGTTAGAAATTAGAAGCCTTTATTGATTTATTTTAATTATAAAACTTTTTTGGGTGGGGGGAGAGGAGGTAAATATTTCTCATTCTGAACCAAAGCTTATCTAATGATGCAAAAATAAAATTAAAAAATTGATGATAATGATTCGATAAATATAAGATTAACATAACAAGTGAATTCGTTTTGGATACTGCTTGAAATTCTTCTACATTTTCTGCCTCTTCATGAATGATTACTTCAGATCAATAGACGGAAGTCAAATTATGTTAATCACCGATATAAATCACCTTTATTTTGACCCACCGGGTCTCTTCATAACGTTACCTTTTCACCCAAGCCTCGAAAACTGTTTATCACATTTCATAAACTGACACCTGAATTGAAGGTAATTGGTTCTCGCATTTTGTTCGAATGCGATGCGTCTGGGAGATTAAAAAAAAAAAGAACTTTTGATTCAAGAACACGTTGTACAAAGTTTGACTTGTAATTACCTTGGGAGCATGAGAAATCATGCGACGGTTGATAATATCTGTATGCGTTTAGCGACGGTAGAAAAAAAGTAGAGTCATGCTTCATGGTACCACCAACTTACATTCTGCCGACACTAAGTCTCTTTGTGTAGATAGCACTGGAGAAGTCATTTCTAAGGGCCAACGAGCAGCCAAGGTCTGTAACCTTTACGTCTTTTTTTGGCGGAAAAACTTTCGCTTTATTATTCCACTTTCCAGAAAGCTTCTTCTTTTGCTCCAGCGGTGGGTAAAACAAAGGTACCCCTAGCGAGTAATTATGTGTTATACTAAGGCAGCTGATCTGATGAGTAATAACAAGCGAAGCTGATCTGATGAGTAATTAGTTAATTGCGCTACACACATCAAAACAAAGCTTTGTTTCTGTTTGTTTTACTGGTATACACTTTGTTGTTGTTGTTGTTGTTAATGAGAATTTGATTCCTTTCTCTTGTTGAAATAATGACATAGCATCTGTACACCGAATAATAATTTGAATTGCAATCGCCTTGATAAGTCCATCTTATTTGATAATACCGATCTTTATATTTCAAGTAAATAAACTTGAAAACTGTTAAGTTACGGCAGGTAGACAAAAGGGTTACTAGAGACAGACTTTAAATTTGTTGTTGTTGCTGTTACTTATGGCACTTGTTATGGGTAAGTCCCCCCCCGCTGATACATCAGCAAATTTTAAGCCGAAGAATATGCGTCTCTTGTTTCAATTAGCGTCAACTAGGGCCAAGAGTACGACTTGTACACACTCATCACATTCGCTTGCACAGCCCTTTTTTACAGGGAGGTACAGTCACAAATCTCGTAGATAGCACACAGAAGAACAACCATGCCCAAACCGGGACTCGAACTCTCGGGACTCCCAGAACACGAGGAAGACGCGCTACCTCTGTGTCAGAAAGCTGGCTACTGGTATACACGTCATCTGAAAATCACAATAAACATGGAAAATCCAAATTTTTAATGTAATAAAAGTAAGATATTTGAGACTTATAATTGATATTATCATATAAAAACAAGAAATATAAAACAAATTAAAAAGTCAATTCCGATTTAAGTCAAGAAAGAAAAATTTATTTTAGTGGCTTTATAATAAATAAGTACGAGGAATGTAAATAATTTATCAAAGAAATATTAAAATTTGCAAGAATTGAACTCGTATTCTTCTCCATCACGTGAAAAATACTGAAATCTTAACATTTTACCGATGGAGCTACTGTCTGTAGATTTCAATTTTCATAAGAAACTGCTAAAACTCTATTCAAGTATTAAAAATTAATTATATTCAATTAAGGAATTAATATTTGAAAAAAATTATATTAATATCGTCATCTTCTACAAGTTTAAAAAAATGTACTTGAACTTGAGTGGAGGAATAAAAAGTATTTTATTAACGATTGTAAATTTGAATAAGGTACTTAAATATATATAGGGAGAGTGTGAACTAATAGCAGAAATTGAAAAAATAGCAATTATTTTTTGTTTTAAACATTATCTGATGCCTAAGTCTATTCTTATAAATACTCTTTTAAGTTTAAGTTGGAAGACCATTGCATTCATTTAAACTCTTTAAGCCATATGAGCAGTAAAATTGTGCATATGAATGCAAAACTGTTTAATGTCATCGTCTTTTATTAAATGGCGTCTACTTTTCAAGAATCTCTACTACATATATTTATTTTAAATCATCATCAACTAGTTAAAACTTTATTGTTACATAATTTAAGCACAAAGCATTAACCACCTGGTTGAAATCTTCCACATAAGTTTTATGATTCTGTTTGATGATTTGTCTATTATTCTATGTTATTTTTCGATTTTTAAATTTCTATAGTAAAATGTTATATACAATTTAAAATTCTAGGTCAGGTTTGAAAATATCAAGTATCATTTGGAGGAATGACAGTTTAAGTTGGTTGACAGTTAAAATGACTTTTAATAACAATAACCCTTATGACACAATACCGAGAAGTTTTCTTTTGATTTTTTTTCCATTCGTGGTACCTATATTCCAAAACATTTGGCACATATTATGCTTCGTTTTATCCATTATATATTATAAAAAAGCTGAAAATTTGAGCTGATTTTTTTATAAATGAGCCATCAGTTCAAGAAGTTTTTTGGAGGAAAAAAATTAGGAAAGGATAAAATTTTTATTTCTACATAGATCTTACTACGAATATCCGAAAAATAATTCAATCAGGCAAAATGTCACCTCATATCTAACAAGTTCTTGAATTTTTTTCAATAACTGTATTGCATTCGGGGTTGAAAAGGGATTTGCAACTTCTAACTTCGACTGTATTTTGCTGGAATCTTGTGATAATTTTTTTAAAAAAATTGCCGTCATCTACATTTTTTTCATCGTCTTTTATAAGTGTTTCTCGAACTACTGTGACATTAACACATTAAGGACCGCAAAGAAATATATAAGACTCACGCCTGGAACCGTACGTTTGAGAAAACACGGGTTATTTCGTGATCCATTCGTAGCAGACGGAAAGAGGAAAACGAGAAAACTCGTGAACGGTCCGCAACAGATTGGACGTGAAACACGAGAAATCTCGTGAACGGTTCGCAACAGATTGGACGTGAAACACGATAAATCTCGTGAGTTATCCTTAAGAGAAGAAAGCTTGAGAGTTCTGTTAAGAGAAGAAAATGGCAACGGAATGAAGTTTCCTTTTCAAAATCTGTACAAAAGAAAATCTACCTTTATTTTTTACTATGTCGATTGGAATTTTTTGGAAGATTAACGTTTAAATTTTTCTTGATCGTAAAAATCCACCTCTACTTCCTGGTTTTCTTCTCCATGCACATTGTTTTGATTTAATTTAAAGTTTATGATCACCCATTCTATATTGTATGCTTAATGTTATTCTCAATTATAAAATGCAGTCTAGACTTCCGAAAAAATTAATGAAGCATTCCATCACGACACTGCCCTTGACCAACTCTTTGTGGCCCACCATTGACATTGAAAATCGTCAACGAGTATTCCTTCTACATCCACTTTTTATCTGTATAATCGTTAGAACAATTATTTGGTCAATTACTAGTCCATGGGCTCACTGAGCGTTTTTATGAGTTTCGTGGCTCTATTGTTTGTGGATGCATTTGTTTTATATTGTTTTTGTCGGTTTTAATAAATTATGCCATCAAGAATCGTTGTTTTGGGGGTCACTTGATTAGAAATGAAGTCTATATCTCAAATTTGAGTGTTCTCAAATAAGCTCTGTTTACTAGTAAATGCTCGCAACTTTTGAAAGTACTGATGCGTGGAATTTGTTTGCCTTAAAAAGATGATAGTATCTCATCGTAATTGAATCTCTTTTTGCACTATTGAAATGAAATTGCCCCAGTTTTATATTTTACTCACTTAATAACATAATACTTTTTTAATTACATTTTCAATACTTGGGTTTTTATATTTATAAAAGAAATTAGAATTTATTGAAGTAGATAAGAGTATTTTATTGTATAAAAATTGAAATAGCATTCTTTTAGAGATGGCATAGGTATACTCCGTCCCGGCCGAAGCCATTTGGATATAACGATGAATCTCTGCAAAGCAACCCCCACCGAGCACGGAAGTGCAGGTCAATCAACTTAATTTTTGTAAAACTTAATTCAAAGAACCAGATCGTAAAAAGAGCCGAATTTAGATTCTCAAAAAATGTCACCTTGTCTCCTAGTGTTGTAATTATCAAACATTTCAACAGTTATTAGAGGAAATCCTTTTAGGGATTTTCCATCTAAAGTTCATTGGTAGCAAAATCTTTGCTTCAAAATCGAAAGACTGGTGGATTCGTATTAAGTTTTTTATGGGAGCTCAATCAATGGTGTATAGATTTGAAGAATTGGAGGATAATCACAACTCAAAATGTTGGAATGAACAACATTGATAATTTCATAATTTTCGCGTAGTTTCAAATTGAACGTTTGACCAAAAGATTACATTATTTATTTCTCATGCAGCAGCAATTGTTACAAAAACCATTGAATACGCTGCGGGTTTTATAACTATCGAATCCATTGCTTACAGTGTATTTAGAATTTAGATATAAGAGTTTTCAGTGATTATTTTACTGGCATCCTTAACTGCCTTTTTAAAAAAATTTATCCTTTAATTTGTCAACCTCCTGATATAGGTGTAGTTCATCTTCCCCGTGCTCTGGGTGTCTCGGTTTGGAAGCGGTTGTTCTGTGTTCTATCTGTAAGATATGTGATTGTGCCTCCCTGTAAAATGGGGTTATGCAAGCGAATGTGATGAGTGAGTAGCAAAAGTCGTTCTCACTGCTCTATTTGGAGCCACTACAAAACAAGAGACGCTGATTAGGTTTAAATCGCTGACTGTCTCAGCGAACTTGTCCATGCCAAGTGCCGTCAGAAACAACAAAAACAGCATTCTTTAATTTGTAAATAAATTAAGATTTGCTTACAAATTTGTTATTACTGAAACATTTATGTAGAAATATGACTCACCCATTAATATAATAAAATTCGTCTTATTAAGAAGTCCCGATATTGACTCGTCCCTATAAGTAGACTGAAATATGAGATTCTTTGTAAATGGTATTAAATAGAAAACTAGATATGATTGAAAAGGTATATGAAATTCTATTTATATTTTAATGAACTTCCTTCAGTCCTGAATTCCATGCTGTCTTATATTCACGATGCCTGATCTTTAAAGGCCGCTATTGTACATATGTACAATGTGCACTCAGTAATAGTTTGATACATCCTGAATTCTTCGATTTGCCGATTTCGGGAAAGTGTTATGGAGTGCTTGAATTCAAGGTTTTTAACCTCCGGGTATAACGGGTGAATAGAATAATGGCATGGTTAATGAGATTCCTTTATGTAAGATGTTGTGAAAGAAAAAGGAAATACTTACTTTAAACATAACAATCAATAAGAAAGCATGAAAGAAATACTAACAATAATAAATTATAATAAATATTAATGCATTTAGACAAAATCGGCTCCGAATCAAATCGGTGGAAAAGCAAAGTGACGTCTTAGACATGTAAAAATTAATGAGGTCGTTGATATTAATATAAAATGATAGTATCAGCCGTCTGATTTTAAACGGCGCAATAACAACTCTGCCTTTAGAAAATTGGATGGAAGTGTTTGGACTGTGAGGTTGCCGATTTTAATATCTTTATCTTCTGACCCTGCTTCAAAATCTGAAGGTCCAGTCTAGTATTGTCTTCGTACAGCTTCAACATGAGGCGTTAAACTAACTTTATTCTTCCTATTCTATAACATTTTTTTATGCAATTGAAATTGGCTGATGTATCAAAGGATATATGAAAGTTAGTGTTAAAGTGTGTGAATTTTCGGGGTGAGGAATATAATTAAATCTACACACTACCCAGCGCAACTTCCTATCATGTTACTTAATTTTTCTATACTTTCATAGGTTTATATTCTGTGGCAGCTCCTGTCTTTGTGGAAACCATAGATGTATTTATTCTTTCACAAAATGCCTCTCAGCAATTTTTATGGGTTTTTTATCTTCCCGTCATAATGCGTTTATTTAAGGCTTCGTGTAATCTGCTTTCAACGCTTGATCCCATAGTTACGCTTAACATCTGCTTTTTAAGATGGATTTGTCAATGATGAACGTCCTATTGTCCGTGTAGCTTTCGCACAGAATCCGATTTTAATTCCGATTTCGTTGACTCATACTTAACATTCATTTACGATCTTGTTCCTTCCCTTGATGTTGAATCATTTCATTCCCTTTAGGGTTTCTTTGTGTTAGGAATGTCGATTATTTAAAATTTTGCTTGTTTTTATTAGAACTTAAATCCAACTTTTTCATGTTTTTGAAGAGGGAATTTTTATAATGGATTTTTCAATCTTAAAATTTTATGGTTTTTGTATTTTTTATGACAGTTCTGAATTACTGGTTAATCAATGTATTAGAAATTTTTATTCTTTAAAATTAGATTCGCCTGGTAATGATTTTTAAAAGGGGGGAAAAGTAATTATGAAATTTAATAACATTAAAATGAAAGTATTTTTAAACAGAAATTTGTATTTAAAAATTTTTCATTTTATTTTTCCTTGAGTTTTTTTATGCTATTAATGAAGTTGAATTTCAAAAGAAATTCATATTAATTGAAGAGATGTTCTTATTCTTTGTTACTATAATTATCTAATTGCGAAGAATTCATACTTTAAAAATGCTTGAGAAAGACACTATAAAATTTAATTTGTGGTAATTTTTTTAAAATTCAGCTTATAATATATTTACTGTGGCATCAGAAGTATAACTATAGGTTTATTTAACCTATGTATTTCTAGATTACTGTGAACTTCATATATCCAATAAAAAGTTAATCTCTCTTGGAATCTTTTTTATGGGTAGAGACACACACACACACAAAACATCTTCCTAGTCCAGTTACGCTTGTTTTGATTTTACTTTTTTATCTTATGTAGCACCAGTGAATAGCAAACAATGGTTAGAACCTATTAAAGGCATTAAATTAAAAAAAGATTCATAAAATTTTTTTAATGTTGACGGTATTAAAAAATTGATTTAAAATACCTAAAACGGTAAAAGAATTTTGTATTTTTAGGGTTTTCACAATCGAAAAATCTAAGTACTCATTCCTTCTTTAATACGGAATGTTTAAATTTTTTTTAAAAAAAGTAAAAAAATAATAAAGAATGTTGCAAATCATTAAACAGGGCGTATTATTAATTTTTTTCATTTATGCATATCGAAGACTCTTTAATCCTACACATATTTGACCGGGCATTTATCACAGAGAGTGTCCGAAATCACAGAGAGTGTCCGAGTTATAGAGAATCCCGTAGATATCTTTGAATTATACATTGATACATTTCTCCAGTATGTGAAACGCTTTAACAATATATTAAGGAGAAAATCCTGTGTTAAAATATTGAGCAGGAGGCATAATCATGCACTGAAAAGCTGAAACATTTTTAACACGAAAGGTGGGTTCCATCACCAAAGGACATGTTCCAGCTGTGCACCGAATTACTCGAAATTTCGGAATAGCGATCATTGGATTAGGAAGCGCCTGTTGTATTGTTTTTTGTGTTTTTTTATATGTAAAGGAGAAAAAACTCTGTTTAAATAAAATGTTTTACTACTGACATTAATAACTGATTATATAATCCTGTAAAAACTGTGTTTTACATTTTTATTTATTGCAGCTGTCTATAGAATTTTTTTCTTCTTATCTTTTCAGAAGCTGGAAAAAGGCAGTTGGCAACGTCCGAGTACCAGGTAAGAATATCTGTCTCATTTTATTCTATTCCTATATAATTCATTCATAATAATGTTTTTTTATAGTTCATATTGTTAGGAACTCGAATTTCATTCTTTCAATAAACGAGATTATTTGTACCTCCCTTTAACAATGAAACTTTTGACTTAAAAAATTTTTTTCTTTATTTTTGGAAATATGAAATTTATTGTTCATTTCAGAATCCAGTGCCTATCCCTTCTTTAACAATTTTGTTCCTCGAATGTGTAATATAAATTAAGAAAATCGGTTTTGTTGCTGTTACTTATGGCACCATACAAGCCCACTGACGAACTGTCAATGATTTAAGCCGTGTGTGTAGTAGCTTCTGAAGACAAAGCTACTGAACAGAAGTCTGACTTTAATCTCATATGAAGATGATGATACACACATTCGTTTGCACAACCTCTTTTAACAGAGGGGGGGGGGCTCTATCACACACTTCACAGATAGAACACTGCGTGGAGAACAATTATTCCCGGACCTGGGCTCAAACCCGGGACGCCCAGATCACGGGAAAGACGCGTGAACTCTTTACTAAGACACCGGCAAATCGTTTTTAAATTATTCTTTCTTAGGCGCGTATATCTTTTAACTATTTTCAAATATTTCTTTTTTAATATTAATACCTTTTTGTGATAATTGTATGTATTAATTAGTTTTTAAAAAACTTTCAGATTTGATTACAAGATTTTTTAATTTAAAATGTTAATAAGTCATAATTAATAAAATATTTTTACCAAATAGGACTGGAGCCTGTATAAAAATTTATACTTCGTAATTTTTGCTATGTATTTGTTGGCTCAAAGAATGTAAGAAGGTAATTTTTTGAAGTCATTTAAAGATTTATCTTTATTTTTATTGGAAGTAACTGTTTATTAACCCTTTCGTGACGAAGTTCTTAAAAATGAATTGCATTCGTGACGTGTGAAGCTCTAATGTGCCGACAACTCGATACTCAAGTCATTTCGAACGTGATATCGAATGTGGTTTTCTGACGCAAGAGTCTGGCTAAGACAGGTGCATTTTCAGTGCTCATCGCAGAGGCAACGGACATTACGGATCGACAGGCTGCTCCAAACTACCATGACAGGGGATAAGCTCCTGGCGGAGCTTGGTGCCTCGGGAAACCATCACTACGGCGTCGAATCTCCGACGAGCCCCGCGTTCCCCCATTTTACCCCTCTTGCGGTTTCTTGGGGTCCTTTGATGCCTGGACACTTTACCGACAATTTTCGGGAAAACTTCGGAAGCGTCCATAGATGTCACAGCACCCCGAGAAATCACAAGAGGGATTAAAAGGGGGAACGCGTGGCTCGTCTGAAGATTCACAGGTCGTGTAACTGCGGCTTAAGGTAGTTGCCCCTGACCGACTTCATAGCCCCTCCCCGCACCAAAAAAAATTAAATAAAAAGTTCATTTTACGTTTTCTTCTTCAATAATGAAGTTTGATTCTTGATTACTAAAGTAGTAAAGCACGAAGGGTTCCTCAAAGAAGTTTTTACCCCGGACCCCAATTAGACTTGATTGGGCCCTGCCTGACGCGGCTGACAGCACGCAGGTTAAACAATAATAATAATAATAATCTTAGTAATCTTTAAAAAAATTTAATAATTTTCTTTGTGTGATATAATTTAAAGCAGGGTTCATTACATAATCCAACGTTGCAGTCTTTGCATTCAAATTATGTTCCGGTTCCCTTTTTTGTGTTTGCTGCAAATCGCACATTTCTGCCGACCGTTCCGCCGTTTTCCATGATCGGAACAAAATTTATAGATAATTATATTTGATTGTCTAAAAAAAAAACTCTGCAAAAGAAACTTGTGCTGCCAGCGCGTTGAAAACAAACGACTTACTGAGCATTATTGGACAGTTACTGAAAACAAATTGTGGTATCTCCCACAATTTGTGTAGAATTATAATGATAATTTATCATTTTTTGGCTTATTTGTTGTTGTTTTTCATTTAATCATTTGTTAATTTAGTACTTACGTATTAGACCATCGATGCCAACGGTTTAGTAGCTCATTGGCGACGGATTCAAATTTGGCGATAAACCGTCGACGCCAACAAAACCAACAAAATAGCGGACGACAAGGCTTGAACAATTTTTAAAAATAATGGCGGGTTGTTGTTCTTTTGCCATTATTGGCTGTTTAGCTACTCATTGGCTACACCTTCAAATTTGGCAATAAAGATCGATGGTCTAATACGTAAATAAGTAATTTACAGAAAAATATAAATAAAACAAATGATAATTACCCCATGTAAAGAAACCTAGAACAAGTGAATCGACACCGCAATACACTAGAAAGAAATAAAACAATTACCTATAAAGTCTTTTTAGAAGCCTACTTTAATGTAAGACATGTCACAAATGAACGGTGGCAAAGGCGCTGTTCTTTCGGAGAGAGCAACTCAACCTGAGCGCCTATCAGTGCTGTTCGCTGAAAGTGAGCATCCATAGATGAGCAACTTAAAGGCACTGTTCGCTGAGAGTGAGCATCCATAACTGAGCAACAAAAGGCTCTGTTCGCTGAGAGTATCTATAGACGAGCAATTAAAGGCGCTGTTCGATGAGAGTGAGTATCCATATCCGAGCAACTAAAGGCGCTGTTCGCTGAGAGTGAGCATCTATAGCCG
>JAOUZG010029590.1:975394-989744 GCA_026289955.1 Argiope argentata
TAGCTGAGCAACTAAAGGTACTGTTCGCTGAGAGTGAGCATCTATAGTCGAGCAACTAAAGGCTCTATTCGTTGAGAATGAGCAATCTATAGCCGAACGACTAAAGGCGCTATTCCCTGAGAGTGAGCAATCTATAGCCGAGCAAGTAAAGGCTCTATTCACTGAGAGTGATCATCCATAGCTGAGCAACTGAAGGTGCTGTTCGCCGAGAAAGGATTAATGGACCTCGATTAATGTGGACATTCTATTTGTTTTACTCCCTTATATCACTTAAGTTTTTCCCTAATATACTTTACGAATGATTGGATTGTATACATATAACTTCGCATGCTTATCTTTATTTCCATATTATTCATTTAAGGAATTTTTTGAATAATTTCTTTCTGCGTACTGAAATGCATATCATCAAGATTCAGAGCTCATATGACCATTGTATTACTAATTTTGACTATCCAATTCTATACTAATTCAAAAAAAAGTATGAATTCGACATCTTCGCTCCCTGTGGCCTTCCACCGTGCAACCACCTGTCATCATGTCCCACATAGCGTTTAATCGCACCATCTCTCTTCCCATGCTATGAATAAAACAAAAGCCGAACCTCTCAAAAAAGTTGGGAAAAAGGCAGGTGGACCGGTTTTCCGCACTGCTGCCCCAACCTCATCTCCCCTTGTAGTTTCCCTTTTACGTTGACCTTGAGTAGTTACCAAAGGGTGACGCTACGGTCCGTTTCATTAACCGCAATCGCTGAATAGTGGGTGGTGAACCACATTGCCCATGTAGCAAGCTCTGCTGAGAATTTGAAAAAAATAAAATGAATAAAATAGAACGAGAGATCTATGGGGTACTGGACTAAGTTGAAGAGATTTGATGCAGTTGAATAATCTACCGTGCGTATCGAACAATTTATAGTATGCCCCAAGGATATGGATTCAATTTTCGTTGAAAAACTGTAGTTTCCCATAGTTAGTGGCTTTCACTTTTTGTTTAAAGCGGTACTTTTTTTACTATAATCGTTATTTTATGGATAATATTGTAAGCGATGAGAAAGTGCATTTGAGAAATTTGTCGATTTCATCTAAATTATTCATCTTATTTTAAACGAATTGTGATTGCATCACTGGACTGGTTGATCTTCATTTCTACCCCAACTTGATATTTATCTCTATCCCATTATGAAAAATATTATATAGTATAATTTAAAATATACTGTTATTAAAGTATATTATGCAGTATAGTGACTAGGATAATCTTGTTGGTAAGGCATTGCATTCGCATCCCTTGTGCTTTGAGTTCAAACCCGCCAGCCGAAGACTAACCATGTGTGTGTGGTTGGAGCACATTAAATCTGCCGTGGTCAAAAAGTCCTCCTGTAGAGAGTAGTACCATTGGGGGTACTGATTCAGAGGTGATCATTCTCTGTTCCAAATCTAAAATTACAATATGTAGATGAATGAATAAAATGCATGAATGCCCCGTAAAAAAGGTTGTGACGCGTGTGTAGCTAAGTCGTACTCTTGTCCCTAGGTGGCGCCACTGAAAAACAATAGATGCTCAATCGGCTTAAATCGCTGACAGGCGTATCAGCGGACTTGAAGACTACCATAAGTAACAACAAGTATAGTATAGTATATAGTGAAAATTATATTTTGTTATGGTAATATTTGTAAAGGCGCTGTTATCGAAAATTTTCAATTCTGTTTCAAATTCTGAAAAGTAAAACTCTTTGTGCAATTTTTATAGTTTCTTCTCCGTTTAAGTTTGCTATTATATTCGCATTCAAAATGAAATTTTTACTCGGAATCAAAAAGAAATGTTTTTTCAAAGTGTATTTGATGAAGTATGTAGCTAAACAAATCAGTTTTTTTAAATTAAATTTTTAAAAAAATGAATAAGGATTGATGCACACAATACGCAGAATGCACAGTTATTTGATTTCTCATAGATAAACCGTTTACTTCTATAAGAAATTTCTGCTTTCAGCTTATGTATGAAGAAAAATAGTTTTTTCAACAGTAAAAAGAACCTGTAAAAAGAACGCTATCTACTTTCAGCTATCATCGGAATATAATTAAATTACTTAAATTCATAGTAGATAGGTGTTACGAATACATAATATGTCTTGCATGTGCCAAGGAAGATAGTTTTACAGGTATAGGATGGACGTCATATCAATGACTTCTCACACTGGTGACAAACTTTACAATAAAAATGAGGATCCCTTATATTGAGAATCTTTGCGATAGCTTCATTAGGATATGAATTCTGGCGTTTGTTCTAGAACATTTGATCCCCTATTGCGAGACCTGTAAAAAGACAGTACTATGTTGAATCGAGAGACGCGAGTAGTTGAGCAAAATCTTTCTTTGGTACTAACCTTCTGTAAGTTATCTATGCACGCTTTCTGCTGTTACAGTTGTTTAATACTCATTTTTTAATTGTGTGCTAATCTTGTATATGCTTTGACTGTATTTTTGCTACTACATTTTTTTGTCAAATAAAAAGTTATCTTTTATTGGGCCTGTTGGACTTTTTCAAAGTGCAACTCATAGGTGAATTTTGACATTTTAACCATTTTTTTTACCCACATTATTTTCTGTAACAATATTATGTAAAAAATTACCTCGATTGCATAGAGAAGGTCTGAAATCTAGTAAGTCGATTTTAATGTAATGTATAATTTTAGTTAGCCTTTTGCCTTAAAATGTATCGTATGCATACAGATAGACTGATCAGCCTTCCTATTGATTGACATAATCCAAAATTTTTTAAAGATCTGCTGTTTTAGGAGGAAATTGAACGAAATTCTTTTTTTTAAATCATTGATAGATTTTTTTAGCATCCATCTAAAATTTTTAAATAAACAATTATTCATGAGAAACAGATATGTAAGCATAAACGAAATTTTCGCAATTGAAATTATTTGGCATTAGAATTGATAAAAGAAATGTGGAAAGAATCAAATCATCAGCGAACTGTATAAAGCTAATATTTCTTAAAATTCAGTAGCCGATTTTATATATTTATTAAATTAAGTAGTTGAGATCAAATCTTTTTTTTTCGGTCCAACTATCATTTATTGAAATAAAGATTTAATCATGGATAGGTTATTTATTGTTTCTTATTTTTTTTATTTCATACAAAATTACAATTATGTGCTACAAAGCATATTTGTTTTTGAAATAAACTGAATCTTTAATTACTTGTTATTTAGGCAACAGCAGTCGAAAATGCTGTATGCGAATTATCTTTTAATTAAAAATTCATAACGATCCTTTTGTGTTTCTTGTTCCACTTGGAGTTTGATGAGTCTGTTATCAAAACTTTATGCTGTAAAATAATCCATTTAAATTCGGAAGAAGAAAAAAATTAATGAACGAAATGTAACCCACTAAAGATAATCAGAATATTAATATTTAATTGCAGCCCGAGTTTTAAATTCCCTTTGTCTTTGGTTTGCAGCTATTCTCTTGTTTTTCTATTTAGGGAAGTGGCGCATCTTTTTTTTAACAAATGAACTGGGGAATTTTACTGTTAATGAAATGTATTCAGGAATCGGGGTGACAAGATCTTCATCTTATGCTCCAAGTTGCCTAAACCCGATGTTAGAATCGACCAAACGAGACGGTTGAAGTTGCACGCAACGGGCACAATCCCTAACAAAACGGAAACGCCCATTTATATCCTCCCGCGCATTACTCCTGTGATTATTTGGACCTGTTGCTGCTTCTGTATGCCAGTGGCGTAACGACCTTCGCATACTTTTTCCCGCTTTCATGCCCCAATCCCGACAATGCCTTCTTTTTTTTTTTTTATTCATTCATTCATTCATTTTCCTAATCTTTGTTTTGCCCACTGGGGACTACATCTCCAGAAAATCCGGAAACGGTCCGGCTCGGATGAGTCGAGAAAAAGCCGTGAGGTCCATTGTCGTGTGCTGTCTGGCAATGGGTCAGTTTGCTGCCCCTATGGTGTCTGTCTGTCGCTTCTTCGGCACGTGATGTCTGCGCGTGTTGCGGAATTGTTACGGACTCCGTCACGCGTATCCTTTAATGACAGAATCGATGGATTCTTCAGAAAATGGGTCGAATGCTGCTTTCTTCACTTGGTGTTTTGATGTCATTGCATAGTTTTGACATCAAGAACACCAAACAATGTCCGTTGGTCATTTCGGCCGAAAGTTTGCATAAGTCGCATAACTTCAAACAATATTACGAGCTCGTTAAAGGTCAAAGTTGATTGTGTTTTTCCTTCGTATGAACATGGTAATATATGTAACTTTATGCATAACATGCATATTTCTTTTGGCAATATTTGTTCTTTTGGGCTTATTTACTATACTAACTTTGTATTGGGAAACCATGCATTTGTTTAATTATCTCATAATCTTAGTTACGCTGTGCTGTTTTAAAAATTTACTTTAAGACAAATATCTGCATTAATCTTACCATATATTAAAACCTGTAGGCATTATACATAACTCGATTCTACGATGCAAACTTATTTTATTTTTTTCTGGCAAATTATAATACAATACTATTTTTTGAAAGCATTAGATGTTTCAAATGTAATAAATGAATACAAAATTCTATGACCAATAAAAAAACATGAATACAACTTCCCCTTTACTGTCTGATGAACTTCTAACTTAAATTTAATGATGTCCATTTGTTTTATGTAACGGCCATATGAAAAACGTAATTGCCTACGTCATCATTGAACTAAATGCTGCATTTCGTGACACTTAGTTCATGTTCTTGCATTAAATCGTGCTCTGTATTATGATTCGGTATTCAGTAGAGAAAAAGACGATTGGCGTTTAAAATCTTTTTCATGTTTCCGCATAAGAATCATGAGTTCATTAATAACAATAAGTGGAAATTCTTGGAAGAAATTTTTCAGCCAACATAATAATATATATTTTGCCCTTTGGGCATAAAGGTTTTTTCAAATATGCTTTTATGTATATTTATGTGCCACAATATAAAATAAATGTAATCTTAATTCATCTAACATTATTTAATAAACATATTATAAATATGTGAAAACAGAACGAATGTGATAAGTGCGTCACATTCATATGAGCTAGAGGTCAGACTTCTGCCCTCGGGTCCTCAAGAAGCTACTGCCTCAGAAGCTACTGCATTCCCTCTTCCGCTACCCTCAGAAGCTACTGCATTCCCTCTTCCGCTGTAAAGCGGACATATCATCATCTTAAGTCTTCCTCTTTTCCTTCTGTTATCAGGGCCCGACTAAGACAGGGGCATACTTGGCAGTTGCCCCGGGCCCCCACATAAGTGAGGGCCCCCAAATCGAATGTAATTTTATTTTACGTATCTTTCTTTAATGAATGTTTATTACTAAACTAGTGAAGAAGAGAGGGCCTCAGAGAGGTTTTTACCTGGGCCCCAACTAGTCAAAGTCGGGCCCTGTTTGTTACATTTCAATTGGTGGAATGTTGTTCCGTTTCGTATTCTACTTTTAACAAATTTGCGCAACAGTCATCAACCCCAAAAAATAAGCGAAGTATTGAGGTATATGACATATTTTAATTTCTTGGCCTTCTTATCTGCATTTGTTCGTAAACGAATTCCCTGCAAACGCTCTGAGCAATTACTCAGGTTGTTAGTTCTTCCAGTATTACAAATCAGGTGCTGCTTTCTGTTATTCAAAACCCGCCGAGCTCAGTGAGAACATTTCATTCGTGAATGAACCCATTTCTCTTTTTTTGGTGGTCGCTTTCTTCATCTTTTTGAGAGTGAGAAAAGAATTACGACATCAATCCTTGATTCTGTTGCGTTTTATGGAAATGTTCAGAAAAAGAGGCAGCAAAAAGGTCAAGGCGGCAACGACCACGAACCGCTCCACATGATCTCTTTCTCGATCTAATACGGCACCTTAACACCTTATAGACGAGAAAGGCCAAAGGGTTCCAACATCGAGAACACTAACCTTAACCCACGAAAGTTCACGAAGAGGTGGTAACACAATGGCGTTTTGACATTTTTCACTTAATCGGGCAGTGTGGAAACTGGTTGGCTTATGACATACTGTGATGAATTGCTGTTTGCTTCAATTGTAATAGCGTGTGTGAAAATGGATGTTTTGTTTGGAGTTAAAGACCTAAATGGACTGAGACAAATAGACGAGCGAAGCTTTTTGTGTCTATCTGATACAAACGAATCAAAGTAAATATACAAAGAAAATGAACTTAAGTGATGATTCCCACGCATAGTGTAATCCTGAGATAATGAAAATTTTCATTTTTTGTTTCATTTCGCTTTAGATCTTTTATTAGTATTTTAGAATAGTTGGTTAATTAATGGGAAGGAAAAATTTTCGATTTTGTTATTATGTCAGAGCGTGATGTTGTTTTGGGGATGAGGAATTTGGCGTCAACAAAAATCCGTTGCCAAAAAATAAAAATATTATTAACTGAACGGAGCATCTCAAAAAATCAGCTTTTAATAGTGCGTTGCCACTACATTTACAAAAGCAATGATTACCAGCACGAGCATCTCAAATGAAGTATGAAAGCAACAATTTCTATTTCGAATATCAATTGATTTAGCAGTAGAGAATGATTCCACCAGTCGGGATACGTTAATGCATAAAACTTCACGATTTGGGTGCAGAAAATTCATTTTAAATTGATGAATCACAGCTATACCCACAATATAAATTTAATAAAGGCATTTAAAAAAATTTATCGTAAAAGAAAAATAATTGTATTTATGTGTGTGTGTGTGTGTGTGTGTGTGTGTGTGTGTGTGTGTGTGTGTGTGTGTGTGTGTGTGTGTGTGTGTGTGTGTGTGGGTGTGTGTGTGTGTGTGTGTGTGTGTGTGTGTGTGTGTGTGTGTGTGTGTGTGTGTGTGTGTGTGTGTGTGTGTGTGTGTGTGTGTGTGTGTGTGTGTGTGTGTGTGTGTGTGTGTGTGTGTGTGTTTACATTATGTCAGAACATGAAGTTGTTTTTGTTTCTGTAGACGAAAAATAAAAATTTTATTATCTGCCCGAGCATCTCAAAAAAATGAGCTTTTAATAACGTGTTGTCATAGCCTTTACAGAATCTCTGATTAAAATAAATGGTAATGACTACAGCAAATAAAACCTAGAAAAATATCATTTTGAGCTCGTGATTATATGAAATGAAATAAATAGGAAATGTGATATTTTTTCAAACAATAAATGCGAGACAAAGTTGTTTTTTTTTTTTGATCGTTTGCAATACTAAAGGGACTCATTCAATGAAACCATTAAAATGAATAAAAATATAATTTAACTTGCGCGAGCACGTGGTGCTTGGCCGATCAAGAAATTATATTCTGACATGATACATTGGAATATGCATACCAGATTTCATTTTAATCTTTTTTCGTTTCTTAAATTATTTTTTTGGACAATCTCGCTAGAAATTATATTGAAGATTGTCTTAATGGTTGTTCAAGTCGATTGTGCATGAAAAGCTATGTGCTATATTATTACTCTTAGTTAAATATGAATGCATCATATTCAAAATTAGCTGGTGTATTTTAACAAAATTTAGTTTTAAACGCTATAATTTTCTGAAATCTTGCTTTTAAAATAATTGTGTTTAGTGTTTTCGAAGTTGCTTGAATTTCTGTTTAGACGCGCAAAATTTGTTTTTCTTGATGTAAATGCACAAGTCACAATTGTAGAGGTATAGATTAATAATATAAAAGTTTTCTCTGAAGTAAATGAGTATTGTTAGTTTTGTGATTTATTCCTCTCTCATCGTCCGAAAAGAAAGAGAGAGAAAATATTACTTGTAAATATGTGAGAATAGAGTGAATATTCTACCATTAATGTAATATGAAATCCTCTTACATCATCTAACTTTTCATTCAGACTCTTTATGTTCATTACTTTATTATTTAGAAATTTTTGTGGTTATTTATTTGATTGGACAAAAGTTGCGTTCTCTTGAATTTTCAGTTTTGAGCCAAAGTAGCTTGTAAATAATGTATCAATGAAAAAAATACAGTAAAAAACACACTACAGTTTGTTTTGTTTACAATCCTTTTTTTAAATTCACATATCCCTTTTGAAATATTCAAAATAGGAATTAATCGAAATTTTTTGACAATTTTCTGATAATACTTTGGATTAGATCAGAAGACACGAGTATTATTACCATTTTAGTTATGAAGTTTTATAGGTACAACTATTTTCAAATTTAAATTTCCTTTTCACTGTGTATTATATATTTGGATTACTGATAGCTTATAATTCGAAACTTACGTTAAATCAAATGAAGTTAACTTTCATGACGGCGCAACTGCCAGGAAAATGCAGCATTACGGTATTGGCTTTTTCTTCTGTAAAAGGCACGATGAAATCAAAAACTAAATTGAGTAGGGTTATTTCACATCTGACGAAACAAAAAACGGCACAACGAATTTTTTTAAACTCTAATAACCATCTTGAAAGTGCTCAGACATTCAAAATCATTTGTCATCTCGTTAGCTATTTTCAACCTTTTTGTGGGATAATATGTTTGATAGATTTTTTTTGAAATGTGGAATTTTGTTATAAAATTACATTTATTAAATATAAATTATATGTCACCACAATCTATCTGTTCAAATTCTCATATTAACTTTTAAATTATATCCAACTAGCTGTACCCGTACGGCGTTGCCCGTGGCATAGAATCCAAGAAGAAAAATTAGCTTTAGAATTAAATCTAACCTCCATCCGAAACGACATGGGCATGTTACGCAACATCAAACAAACATAAAAAATGTAATTAGAAATTAGGAAATATAGCTACAAAACAATATTTATAGTACACATTCGGAAATATTTAGACTGTTGCAAAGGTAAAAATTTGATGTCTGTAGACACAAGCGATCATTTCGAGGTTGGATTTCCTTCTTTTCGGTATTATGAGATTTGAATCGCTGTTTAAAATCAGATGTAAACAAAGAAATGTGACGCATATGCATACCAGAGCTCTTGCTATTTGCACATGCGCAGTTTGAAACTTTCGCGCATGCGCGGATAAGTTAAAATCGCAATTATAAAATCTTCTTTTTATGTTTATATTATTTAAACTCTCTTCCCTCCGAAAAATAATTAGGTGCAAAATTATTCACCTCTTACAAAGATTTGTGTATTGCTATGAAAAATAAATATACAAAATTCTTTTAAGTCGATTTTTTTTTTTTTTTTTGAAAAATTAATCTGCATTTCTTAACCATCATTGCAGACGTTTTTAACAATTAAATTTGAAAAATAAATAAATAAAACTTCAAAATGGTGTTCAATCTTGAATGGTGCCTCAGAGGAACCATCGGAATGCGAAGGGTTAATGTAGATGGCGGTACCCTTTTTATTCATCAATATCATAAATTCTTCCATGTCTTGTTCATATATTATAAGCGTTTTGTTTTTTCAATATTTAATTTTTTTTAATTCATATTTTTAATTTTTAAAATTTTTTGTATTGTATTAATCTTTAATATTTTTACGGTATTTTGAGTTAATTGGATTTGCAGTAATTTTTTTATTCCTATTATGTTATTGCAAAGAGTTAATGTACTAAATCCTTCCCCAATAAATGCTATACAAAATAGTATGAATGCCTCCAATGTCCGTGAACTATTTCTCGAGTTTTCGTGGTTCCAATATACAGACGCTTTCAGGGGGACTTCATTTTATACCATGTGTAGATATATAACGGGTTTCCAATAGTGTAATACGATGCCGATTGGTGACATCTTGAAATATAAGAGGACCTAGCTGCTCATTTTCATTCATCTAATACTAGCATGGTTTTTGCTATTGTTGGCTAATAAAAATTCCATTTTACAAAGTTATGAAGACAGAAATCGCTAGCATTTAAGGAATTTGTAAAGTTCGAGAGGCCCAGCAAAAGAAACTGGTCTTCAAGCTACTAAACGCCCCGGGAAGTGTCGAACGAGCGTTATCTTTGGAAGTATAGCCCTGCGGAAGCGCTTCGAACTCATCGACCGGAATGTGGTGGGGATTATGCAATTTTTATCTGAAATTACAGGTTACCAGGTTATGTGAGAGCAGATTTTACGCAAAGTGTCCAGAGAGGAGATACGTTTGAATTACTCGGACGGATTAGGGGGAAATGTTTTTCCTTATTGCCCCAAATGTAACGCGGTATCGCAACAATGTACGCCAGATATAAAGCCCCCATCTTTTACCTTTGTAATCTGATTATAGGGACTTGGATTTTGATGCCCTGTGTTGAACATGTTGGTGACTTCAGCTCTTCCTGAAATGATACTTCCGTATCAACATTTTAGAATGTTACAATTCCGAATCTGACTACTGCGTCATTTTGCTTATTTTGGCACGCCATATATTATTATTAGTATTATTATTATATTTCATTGTACATAAAAAGGTTTTGGATGGATTGTTTTGAAGGTATTTTATAATAGTATTATTTTATTTATATTCTTGCTTTTGAAAACCAAAAAATTATTATATTCTTTTTTGAATAGAAAATATATTCATACATAGATCGGCGGCACTCTAATATGATTATTCGGCTGTAAAATCCACTCAAATAATAATATACTAAAAGTTAATTTAAAAAAAACATATTTATTATATCTAATTTCCAAAATTAATTCTGAACCAAACTAATTAGAAGAAGCATTGTGTTTAGAGAGCGCTAACGCTGCTATTTCTAAAACACAGAAGAATCTAATCAAATTATTAAAAATATTAACTTAATATAAGAAAAAGGGATATGAATCCGGCCTGTAGACTTTTTCAAGAGTCACACTCAGGCAAAGATTCAAACAAGATTTTTTTTTTTTTTTTCTGTAAGGGGTCTGACTTTCGTTCAAAGATATCGACCCCTCTTTACCCAAAATTTTTCCAATATTGAGACCCCAAATATAAACCAGTATGACACACACACAAAAAAAAAAGGTTTAAAAAATTATACATCAAGCAAAATTACCATCTCCAAATCCAATCACAATTACAACTTTTGTAGTTTGTATAGTTTACAGTTTGTGTTTTAATTTTGTTTTTGTGATTTGTTTGTAATCTGTGTTTGTTTAGTTGTAAATTTGATTGGATGTGGAGATGGTAATTTTGCTTGATATTGTATAATTTGTTGTCTTTTTTGGGATACTGATTTATCTTTGGGGCCCCATTTTCTGGGGGTTTTCGGGTCACGAAGGATCTATATTTTTGAACGAAAGTCAGACTCCTTAGAGAAAAGAAAATTCCTTATTTGAGTCCCTGTCTGAGGGTGACCTTTGACCTTTTTTCTTATATTAACTTAATATTTTTACTAATTTGGGTATATACATATAATACTAAGAATTTTTTTTTCTAATGTAATATTTATAAACATTTTTTGTAGAGGTAGAACGTTCTTTTCTGCAATAATACTGTTTTAACACATTGGTCGTTATGGGTCTCACCAGTGATCGATATATGGCTTCTTCAATAGTGCTTTGGAGGCCCTAAGTTACTTGTAAAGTAGAATGGTTTTTGAATTATCATACAGAGTTCACATTCTGAGTTATCATCTTTCACATTTTTTATTCAGAATTTCAATATAAAGTGCCTGGCGTGATCTTTCACCAAATTGTTGCTATATGGCTTAGAATATTGTTTGAAAGAAACATGATATATGCTCATTTGTAATAAAAATTTTCTGATAGTGCTATAATAGGTACTGGCAGCCTTAAATTTTTTTAAGAAGATTAAAATGAAATACGCTATGCATATTTCAAAGTATCATGTCAGAATATCATTTCTTGAGCGGCCAAGCACCACGTGCGCGTGCAAATTAAATTATATTCTTATTCATTTTAATCGTTTCATCGAATGAGTCACTTTAGTAATGCAAACGATCCGAAAAACTTTGTCTCGCATTTATTGTCTGAAAAAATATCACATTTCTTGTTTATTTCATTTCATTTAATCACGCCCTCAAAATGGCATTTTTCTATGTTTTCTTTACTGTAGTCATTATTAACTTTTTAAAAAAATCAGAGCTTTTGTAAAGGTGATGACAACGCGCTATTAAAAGCTTATTTTTTGAGATGCTCGTGCAAATAATAAAATTTCATTTTCATATTGTTATCATACGAGGCATATTCGGAAAGTAAGTACCGTTTTTTAATAAATAGAACAAAACATTTTTTTTCAAACAAATTTTATTATTACATGAAAGACCAAACCTTAAACTATTTTTCTACGTAGTTTCCACCAATGTTCAAACACTTGTCGTAGCGAGTGACGAGTTTTCCTATGCCTTCCTCGTAGAAACTTGCCGCCAACGATGATAAACACGACTGCACGGCATTTTTAACCTCCTCGTCGGATCCATAGCGCTTACCACCTAGCTCACGCTTCAAATGCAAAAACAGGTGGTAGTTCTCTTTGATTTTTTCATCAACTTTCCGTATCAGATCGTCATTGACAAGAGAACGCCGACCACTCCGAGCCTCATCGTGAACATTTTTTCGACCTTCATTAAACATTCTAACCCACTTCCGCACCATTCCATCACTCATCGCGTTTTCACCATACACTTCTTTAATTTCACGGTAAATTTCAGCCGGTTTCACATTTTTTGCGTTTAAAAAACGTATAACAGAACGAATCTCACAGTCGGCGGGATCAGTAATTGTCTTAAACATTTTAAACAAGCACAGCGAACTGGAAACACAACCTACAGCGTCCAAAATGGCGTCAGTTGAGAGTCAGTGAACAAGGAAGACTAGTGCGCATGCGCAGAACGCCGATCGCAGTGCTGCAGCGGCAGTATAATGAAACGGTACTTACTTTCCGAATATGCCTCGTATTTTATCAGACATTTACTTTTTTAATAGTCTAAATATTTCTTAATGTGTGTTGTAAAAAATTGTTTTGTAACTATTTTTGATAATTTCTAAACGTATTTTTAAGTTCGTGTGATATTGCGTAACGTGCCCATGTCATATAGGGTGGAGGTTAGATTCAAGTTTAAAGTAAATTTTCTTTTTGGATGCTAAGCCACGGACAACGCCGTGCGGGTACTGCTAGTATACATATATATTTCATATTTTATCATGTCAGCAAAAAATGTATTCTGCTTGGAGAAAAAAAAATTGTTCCCCCCACCATCTATTATGCATTTAGGCTAGCGATATTAAAGGTTGTATGTAATCTTGCTTCTGGGTCTTGACACCTTTTTAATGAATTTCAATTAAAAATGTGCTAATTTTGTGTCACAATTTCCAGAGTTTGCATTAAGTTCCCGACCTTTACTTCGCCTTCGACGGCGTCTTATTACACAGCTCCGACACACCATCATTTTTGCAAATGAAGCAGCTTAAAGGTTCCAGATGATCGAGGTCTGGTTTTGGGGCCTACGTTCTTCGCGCTAGTGCCGTTCGTAGGTGGGCTTCGAAGGTCTCCGTCTGCCGGCTGACTGCAAGGGTGGGGGCATTTATAGATTGGAGTCAGCGTCGACCCACACCTGTCACCCACGGTCCCCGCATCGAATGTGATTCGTTTCGAAAGATGCATGATTACGCTCAACCCCCACTTCCGACTTTGATGAATGTTATTGAAGCGACGCTCGTCTCCGCTGTTTTCCTTTTGTCCTGCGGGATATCGCCTCGAAACCCTTTCGCAACAGAAATGAGAAAAGGACATCGGCGGGACCATCTGGAGTTTGCGACGAGTCCATGTTTTTCTGATTCATCGGAAGTTTGCGTTTGCGACGTGATGTTAGCATCTGCATTTATTTTAAATAAATTATCCAGTGTTAATAATGGTCATTAATCATGTCATTACCTTATATCTCATTATTTTGTATTTATTATAAATGATTATTTGCTTCAATAGCATTAAATTAACTTTTTTATATAACATGGAATTTTTTATGCCATCTGCTAATTAATAGAAAATATTTATTTCTTAAATATTTTCTATTAATTGTGTGTGTGTGTGTATACTTGTGTGTGTGCATATATATGTATGTGTGTATATATGTGTACATATGTGTGTGTATATGTGTACATATGTGTGTATATGTGTACATATGTGTGTATATATGTATACCTATGTGTGTGTGTGTATATGTATACCTGTGTGTGTGTGTATATATTTATACATATGTGTGTGTATATGTATACATATGTGTGTATATGTATACATATGTGTGTATATATGTTACATATGTGTGTATATATATGTATACATATATGTGTGTGTATATGTATACATATGTGTATATATATATATATATATATGTATGTATACATATGTGTGTATACATATGTAAACATGTGTGTGTGTATACATATGTGTGTGTATGTATACATGTGTGTATACATAT
>JAOUZG010029590.1:989754-1031368 GCA_026289955.1 Argiope argentata
TGTGTGTGTGTGTGTGTGTGTGTGTGTGTGTGTGTGTGTGTGTGTTCAAATTTTCAAACGTTAATAAAACGCATTTTATTCATCTTCTCAATTTTAAGTAGACTTATAGTGGATGACATTTGATATTAATACAGTTTTATAAAATAATCATTCATTAATTTTTTATCAATTCATTAAAAACTAACTTTCTCGCCTTTATAGTAGCTACAGTTGTTAGGTTGGGATAGCCTGGTTGGTAGGGCGTTAGATTCACATCCCTCGTGCTGCCAGTTCGAAACTGGTCACTTCGGTTCCAATTTTCTTATAATTCGTTTCTCTTATACTTTCGTGTTACGCATTTTTCAGGCATCAAACTTTTATCTTTTATGAGTGACGTAATGTTGAAGAAGTTTTCTGATATCTTTGAACTTGAAACCTTTAAATCACTCAAATCTTCAGTGGCCTTCAAATTTATTGTTTGCACTGTGTCATTTGTCTCCGAATTCAGAAACAATTATATCAAAAGAAAAAAACTCTTTCGTCAAAAACTTTATCTAACATTGTTCATCCATCGTTGACGTGTGGAGATCGTCTTAAAATGATATATTTCTATAATATTTTTCCTGTATTCCCTGAGTTAATATAACACAAACTTGAACAAAGTATGTAATAACACAAAGTTCAAGAATGCGAAATCACAAATTTATTTATTAAAAGTATTACCAGGCACATATTGATTTGCAAAAATGCTTCACAGAAATAGAAATATTCTAATCTTAACATACTTGAAATAATTCACAATTATGAAAGTTTTGTGCATTAATAAACCATTAACTAATTATTGAGCTTAGACTTATAGTTTCTCACTTTCTCTCGTACTTATCATACAAAGAGAAAGTTTTTTAGTCGCCAAAAAAAAAAAATCATACTCGAGATTTTGGCGATCAAATATTTCAGACTCCTGTGAATCCGAAAAAATTCATTTTTGAAATTATGCCTTTCTATAAATAGAATTCTTGAAAAATGCTTTGAACCGGACGGATTAAATTTGTTATGTAGACTTTATTCCACATTTGTTGATTTCTATCAAATTTTGAATGGAATTAATTCAAAGGAAGTCTGTATACCTGACTGCCAGTGTAAAAGTGGATATGATAACTACAAAATTTAAACAGCTAGATAAATAAAATTTGGTACAGAATTGTAACTTTGAAAATGTAGACTGATCTCAAAGTTAATAGTCAACTCTTTGACGGAATCAAATCCGTCAAAGAGTTGACTATCTGTTCCTCTTTAATTTAATTACTTAACCCCTTGACATACGAATTTATTTCACTTTCTAACTCAAATTAGATGGCACATCCTATTTTGGTCATTTATTCTTAATTTGATTTTTTTAAAGTAATATATGGGGCATTTGGAATATTAATGCGTTTCATATTGATTTTTACGTATTTAAATACTTAATTCTGTGGCTTAGATGCAGATTTGAAACTAAAAATACAGTAATTTGATGAGCGTGCAGGCATGTCATTGTATGCGAAAGGGTTAATGAACGAAATTTTGTATAAGGTTTTGTAATTATGACTGTAATTTTGTGTCAAATTTCTGTTTCGGTTGAAAGAGAAAAAATGTGTCTAAAATACATATTCAATTTTCTAGTTATTGTATTAACCGCATGCCAGTGGTTAATCACCAAAAAAGAATATTATCAAAGATTGATATTTTGTTACTATTTTTCTCCAGCACCGAGTAATTAATACACAAATATCAGTTTCTCTGCTAAACAAGGAGTCGTACAATTCTTATATCTGGTGTGCTGAAAATTAAAATCTGAAATATCCTGATATTCACAAGCTTTTGTGGACCTTTTATAGATAATATGCGAGGAAACCACTCGCACTGGTATTGTACAATGTGAATTTATAAATTAAGATTTTCTTATAAATATTACATTTGGGTCTTGATAACGTCATAATACTGCTAGCATAAACTATTCTTTTATTGTTAAACACTGAAAATTGCAAATATATATTATTTCGGCCTTAGCCGTGGCTGAAAATAGCTGCTTAAATTGTCTAAAATTGTTTTATAAAGAAAAAAATTGTAATTCAATCTCAAACTGTTCCACAATGTAAATAAAGAAGCAAAATGAAAAGAAAAAATAATTTTAAAGCGTCGAAGTAACATATGTGACAAATTTTAACAATGTTTATTTATATATAATATTGTTTTTAAAAACTCAAAAATTCTGTTAGAAATAATGTACTATGCTAGCAAAAAGTAAAAATTTTAATCTAGGTGAATTTTACTCCTGAAAGTAGTTTATATTATGCATTTGACAATGTACTATCATATACCGTTTAATTATGGGTTTGGTTATTATTATTCAAGCGTATCAGTGTTCCTACTGTCTTAATTATGACGCAACAAATATACGCTATGAAGATTTTAATTAAAGTTTTGTACATATGAATTACTGTGCAAATTTTTTATTAACCCATAATAGTTCGTCAATTTAGATGAGTTGGCAACATTTTAAATCTGCATCAATAGACTTTAAAATGACACTTGAAGCTTTTGTTAGTTGATTTTATTGTGTACTAAATTTTATTAGAATTAGATCTTTGAAGAAAAATTTATTTTGTTTAAATCTCATTAAAGATTTTTAAAAAATGACCGATACATACTTATAACTGAGAAGGAGTTGGAGAACTATTGTAATTACAATGTATATTTTTAAAAAAATTATGAAATTTCAATGCTCGAATGTTGTGATTATTTGTCAGGCTGCTTCGCGTATAAAATCATTTCCGCGTTTGAAAGCAATTATTAGGGTTTGCAGTTATTAAAGCTTACAACATGAAATTTAGTTCCTTTAGAATCGAGAACTGTTGATAGTGAGCTATAATCAGTTTTAATGATTTTCACAAATGATGTTGCTTACGGCGGAGACTAGATACAGAATATTAACACATTAAGGACCGCAAAGAAATCTGTAAGACATACGTCTGGGACCGCTCATTTTGGGGCGAACTTGTACGTTCTAAACATCCATACGAAACAGACGGAAAGTGTAAAACGAGAAAACTCGTGAGCTCCTCAACAGATGGGACGTGACACACGAGAAAACTCGTGAGCGCGTCTTAATGTGTTAAGAAATATTTTTTTCCACCATTGTACATTTTCTACTGTTTGTACCGTCCACATAAACCCTGATCTTTTTTTTGTTTGTTCATGTTTACCTCTGAGTCTGATATGCTCGTGACTATACTAAAAGTAGATGCAATTTTGCAGTCAGGGATCAACCATTATTTTATCGATTTCGCTATCTCTGTTACAAATTGTACCAAATATTTGTAGTTTTACTATGCAAAATTGGGCATTGTTTATCATGCAATGATTCACCATTAGCGCAGTAACAAGAAAATTGAGCTGTATGGATACTTTGAACTCAAAATGCATACTGTTTGTCATTAGATTCTAAAACACTTCTCGTCAGGATGGGTTTAAATTAACAAAATAGAGTTGAGAGGAAAGATGATAGGAAAGATATCGCAATTACTCTCCTTAAAATTAAAAATGAATTCTTGAAATAGGCATTTCTTTTCGCATCTATCCCCACATTGAAATGTAATCGTCGAAAATTGGTTTTTTCAGGATACTAAAACGAACGGTATGATAAAAAAAATTTTCAAACAATATAGACAAACCTTTAATGAAATCATAACTTCTGATTTGGTTTCAATCAAGTTACTATATTGTATTTTAAAGAATTTAACCGGCGATTGCGACCTGCAAAAAATTATTAATTCTCGATTGGCGGGAAATGAATTTAAGTTTTAAAAGTGTGAAAGTGATAAATGGGGCATTAGAATTCTTCAGGTAATACATCTCGGCAACAGTTATATTTGTTTTGTTTTTTTAACGTTTATTTTGCATGCTCTGGAATAACAACATCGCCTAATTTATCCTTTGCTGATCTCACTTTATAAAATCCAAAACTGGCCGGGATAGCCTGGCTGGTAGGGAGTTGGATTCGCATGCCTTGGACTGCGAGTTTGAACCCACCAGCTGAAGACTCTCCGTGTCTGTGATGGCTGACACATGTTAAATTTGTCGTAGTCACAAATTCCTCCATGTCGAGGGTAATATTACTGGGGTTACTGAATCAGCGGTGATCATTCTCTATTCGATATGTTAATTAAACAAATAATATTATGTTAATATTATTTATCGCAAAACCGGTGAGCACTGCCCACCTCCTCCGGCTCGCCAATGGCGTACTGTCCCAGTGTGCTTTTGTACTTTTTACTTTAACTATGTATTATTGATGTAATGTACAAAGAGAACGCTCCCACCTAGTGGAGTGATACCCCCCAAGTTTGGGTTGAGAACCTGTGATTCAGCTGGTGGGTTCGAACTCGCAGCCCAAGGCACGCGAATTCATCTCTCAACCAACCAGGCTGTCCCGGCCAGCTCTGGATGTTATATAGTGAGATCAGCAATGGATTAATTAGACGTTGTTGTTATTCCAGGGTATGCAAAATGAACCTAACTTCCTCCCCATATAGTGGGCGAGTTTTTGTAATTAATTACTGCCACTGTTTTTGGCAAGGTTTGTAAATTTTTATTGAAGTCTTGATAAATTCCGTGGGTATGGCCCCCGGGGGGGGGGCTCTGGGGTGCTGCTGATTGTTTTTCCTAATCGGCCGTTTGTCCCCTAAACCCGTTTTGGGTGGGATGGTTCGGCCTGGGTTTTCATCATCATCACATTCCATATCTAAATTACGATCTGTGCGATGAATGACTGAATCCGCCTGTAAAAAGAATTGTGACGTGTGTGAGCTAGAAGTCAGACTTCTGCCCTTGAGTACTCAGCGGGTCCATATCCTCCGAAGCTACTGCACCCATCTTTCCATTGTAAAACAGAACACGAGCAACATCCAGAGCTTTCCGAAGTTTCTTATTAAAAGTATATCTTTTTTATTCTGAAATAAATGATCTGAACGATCTGATTTTTAAGTGCGAACGATTTTCTTTCAGTTGGTGGCCACTCTAGGCATGATCATCTTCAGTGCCCTCGACTACCTGAATCCGCGGGACGAAGAGCGGAACCTGAGCCGTCCTCTCGAATCTCTCATCGAGAAGATGACCTCCACCGCCCTGCAAGATGACGAAGATGAGGCGGATTCCTCGTCACAGAATGCGGACGAGGGCATCGAGCAGGACTCGGGGGAGGACGACCACATTTTACACTCCCTGGACGACGCGGACGTCAAGCACAGGAGGGGTATCTCCCTCATTCAGGTTATAGAGGTAAGAAATTAGTTTATACCAGTGTTTCCCCACCTCTTTTGTGTCATGCCCCACTTTAACCTTTCTAAAGTTTTAAAGCCCCCCCCCCCCTCCCAATGTAACATACATAATATTTAACATTAAAAAATTTAATTGTTTATTTGTTTTGGCTTTCCTGCATTTTTTATTTTTTACTGCTTATCGTGTACAAGTTACTTACATAAAGAAACATTGTAAAATAAAAAAAGTTCAACATGCCTAAACTTGAAAAACTATAAAAAAATAAATAAAGATTAAAATGAAATCTGCTATGCATATTTCAATGTATCATGTCAGAACATGATTTCTTGAACGGCCAAGCACCATGCACCCGCACGAGTTAAATTATATTTTTATTCATTTTAATGGTATCATTGAATGAGTCACTTTAGTATTGCAAACGATCCAAAAAAAAACTTTGTCTCGCATTGATTTTTTAAAAAAAATATCCCATTTCCTATTTATTTCATTTCATATAATCACGCGCTCAAAATGACATTTTTCTAGGTTTTATTGGCTGTAATCATTAACTTATTTTTTTAAAAATCAGACCATTTGTAAATGCAATGGCAACTCGTTATTAAAAGCTAGTTTTTTGAGATGCTCGTGCAGATAATAAAATTTCAATTTTTCGCCCACGGATTTTTGTTGACACCGAAAACCTCTTCCCAAAAACAGCATCATGTTCTAGCATGATAAAAAGCAGCAAATAAAATACACAAGAAAAGAAAATCCTTGCATCAGGAAGAGTCAAGAGTTAAAAATGTCGAAATTAATTTTTGATAAGTGATCATATTTTTCACGCCAAAAAGAAAAAAAGAAAAAAATCGTGGCAAATTTTACAAATGTATGCATAATAGAAAAAAATATTGCAATACAACTGCATGCTATTGTCCTTCGGGACAATTACTTGCCATCAACCGAACAGCATTTTTCAGTCTTTCTATGCATACTCTACCTACTGGACATCTTATAACAGGCTGAGTGTAAATGCGGCATTCAAAAGAGTTGATTTAAAATTGTATTATTTACTTTGGTATAGTTTAAAACTATGTTATATTATGTTCTTTAATATTAATATGAATAAAAATTCCAAATTTTTTCACACAAAAAAAGACAAAAGTAAATACCCAAAATTGAAAATTTTATTATACTGTGATTAAAGCAGCACTTTTCATCGGCATGATCAACATCAACCTAGCATATAATAACTTCGCATTGGATAAAACAAAGATCATATAAAAACCAAATGTGAAAACGCTAAGCTATAAAAACTAGGAATTGTGGCCCTAGTAACGATGATATTGCTTCAGAATGGAGTAATACTGTAAAAAGCATACGAAGCTATAAAACTAAATGACTTCTGAAACTTTCTAAATAGCTTTAAACCTTAAAATCATATTGATTTTTCTTCCCTTCTCTCTTGTTTGTATCGAAAAAAGGTAAAACAATTTCTTAGCAACGGTTTTCGAATTTTTCCCCCTCTGAAAAGTTATCTTTTTCTGTTTCTTCAGCATTTTTTTTTACTTGGGATTCCAATTTCGTTAGTAAAAATATTCTATAGCCCCCTCTGCAGATGTGTTTTTTCAATTCTTCCCAATTTATTTGTTACTCTCTAGCTTCATCTACTACAGCTTAAAGAAACTTTTCCAATTCAAAAATTTATAAGAGCAGCAAATCATAGTAAGTAAACCAAACAATGTAAAGCAATTAAAGTATTTAAAAAATAATTTAATATTATGGGTTAGATTTTTATTTACTTTTACCTATTCTAATTCAAACGACTGGCCAAAATTCGCTTAATCAATTTACTTCTCCATCCTGTTTGTTAAATCATAAGGATTTTTATCTCAGATCATTCAATAATTATAATAGAATTTATATGCGTTAAATATGACAAATATTTTATGTAAATTTTTGAAGAAAATAAAATTATTTTTTTAATCGAAAGACAAATGTATTCATGTTGCTCCTGTTATATTTTTCATGTTTATAATATTTAAGAAAAATTAATCGTAGTTGTTGGAACTTATCTTGTGTGCATAGTAACTGCTGTTTGTTACTCAATTATTTTCTAAGTTTTCAAATTTATTTATTTTTTATAACTATGGACTTGACACAAGTAAAACCCATAATAAGCCCTGCTGTTATAATCGCAGTGTTTTTAAATTCATATCTTGAAAATTCTTCGAAGATAATTATCTTTTCCCACTAGTGCAGTTAATCGATGCCGATTGATGATTTGTACTCTATCGATTTTAACTGTATATACGTAAATCGAAGAAATTAAATTTCTCTACATTCAGATTGACGTTATTCAGCTTATCTGTTCTATTATCTATGATTTATGTATACTTACATTTGTATCTATTGCAAATAAATCAAAACATACTGCGCATGCGTGAATTTTCAACGCCTATTGGGGCAACGCAAATGCGTGAAGTTTATATGCCAGTTGGAGTAATGCGATACAGATTAAAAATTTTTAATTTCCTTTAATCTGTTTAATTCAAATCAAAAGTACTTCAAAAGGAATCTGAAAAATTGATTAATTAACAAAGTTTAATTTTAAATGCATCAAACACTAAGAAAATAAACAAAATCGTTTGATATAATCGATCGAAAACACGTTAAGCCTAGCCTCATTAGCGTGGGGAGAAAAAAACCAAGTGAAGTCTTACTCATTTGGCGGCGAGGAAATTTTGGCGGGAAAGTCATGTTAGTTTTTAATTAATAAAAAATTAACCAAATTAATGAATTAATATGATAAAAATGTATTAACATCGAGTGTCATCCACTAAAAGTTTTTAAAAAATGTCCTTGAACTTGAGTGGATGAATAAAAAGCATTTTATATTAACGATTGAAAATTTGAACTTGGTATATGAACCTCAGAAAACTTGATTACTAGATCCTCTGAAAAACTTAATTATTTTTTCTTCAGTCCTATTTCATCTCAACCTCAATGTGAAAAATTATTGTCAAAGCAATCTGGTAGAATCTATCCAGTTTGCATTTAATAATAATAATATACGCCATATCATTCATTCATCGCGCTCCTGATAGCATCTGATATTTTCCCTCTCTCTAATCAGGTAACGGTAAATGGTGTCACGTTCTGCTTCATGAATACTAAAAGCTAGTTAATTGTAATATGCAAAAAGCGCTCCAAGGTAAAATCCTTTGAAATTATTGAAAGCATTTATTCCATTCGTATTATCATTTAAAACTTTCTGTGTTTTTAATCAATGTTTAATGATGTAATTAATTTATTCTCTTTTATACAAACTAATCTTTCTCTGTGGATTCAATGGTTTCTGTGGTGAGTGCATTTTTGTAAACGCCTCCCTTTTGTTGAAGGTAAATTAATGAATTCCTAGATGCCTGAGAGCAAATTAATTCGAATATTTATTGTGCTTAAAAAATATACGGATTTGTTTAGAGGATAGGATTTATTTCAAAACCTGGACTTTTGAAAAGACTTCGAAAAAATGAATTAGTTGATTAATACTTTAATATGTTTTTTTATTACTGCTGCCATGATAATTAATTTATCCAACAATTGCATAGTATGTTTTTCTGGGCTTCATTTTTATATTCGCTATTAGCAGTGTGTTAGTAAATACATCCTTTAAACAACGCCAACCAATTTACCACTAACTTACATACCATCTGTAGTCAAACTTTCAATTCTCTTGTAATTAAACTTCTACTTATTAAATGTCACCCTTTCTGTAATAAATTTGGAAATGTTTATAAAATCATAATCGAAACATTTCTCTGATATGTAAATGATAGTGAAAGTATTCGTGTTCTGAATACAACAAAGAACAAAAAAGATTAAAAAGAAAATAAATGGCCTTTAAGTACTTCAGATCTGAGTGGTATTCGTTTCAGAACATGAAGAAATGAGTAGCGTGGAAGGAAAAATATGAATAAAAAAATAAACTTCTGGTGAAAATGGCCTTTTTTTATGTTGGAACTCTTTACCATATGTGCATTGATTAAAGTATCGCTACCTTCATTATTATGCGATAGCGATTGAATTATGATTATCTTAGGGATTGTGTATTCGTTTGTCTTCCTGTATCATTTTTTGGAACTTCTTTTACTTTCTTTTATATGAATAGGGGCAGAGTTTCCAATTTAAAAGAATAAACTGCTGCCTATGGTCCCAAGGCTGATAGAGGAATTTCAAATTCATTGAACGAATTTATTTTCCTAATTTCCAAATAAATAAATTTAAGAAAAATACAAATTCTATGAATTATAGCATTTTAGGATAATGTTAGTGCCCTTATAAATAAAATTGGTCAGTTTCGTATAAATCTCGTTTTGACCCTTCAGTTATTTGAATATCGATGAATACTGAACTGACGAATATTCATTATTTTTGAGGGGAGTGTTTTACTTATTATTAGATTACCAATTAATCTTTTCTAGTTTTGCTTTCATTGGCTTCTTACTCTCATATTTTTCGATGGGAAATCCCATGTGTCTCACTCTTTGGTTTTCTTGTTCCGCTATCCAACGATAAAGACCATAATTGTATTATGAATCTTTGCCTTTAAAATTAATAAAATGGCTTATAAAAGTTGTATGCCACTATGGAATGGAAGTGAATTTTTATGATTACTCTTTACATAAAATTGTCTTTATTAAACTGTTAATGTCACATTTTTACTGCGTAATCATAATCTAGATAACTACTTAGCTAACTAAAATCGTAATTAACGAACGCAGTTATCTTCTATTCTTCTTTTATTTATAACTAGCCACCTTTATTGACCACCTGTTCTATAAAAACATCGGTTTTGTTTAATTCCATTTAAATTTCTAGTGAATAATTGATTATGTCCATTATTCTTGAAAAAAAATATTTCCCGCCTTCGCTAAGTGACCCTTCTGTGATTCACATCTATCTAATTGGATCACTCCCTTTTTATTACAGTTAAAAGATTACAGATAAATAATCCTAGTTATAAGCTTAAATCATGATGGAGGGCTTGTTGAGTTTCAAACTATAATAGATATAACAGTCGAGTTATTGTAATGCCCTTACACCTGTTGCATTAATTATATACATTAGTATTCCTTTTTTGAGTAGAGTTCACTGATATCATCAGGCCATTAAAAACTTAACTGTCACGGTAATGCATCTTTTCATTGCTATTCCTCTGGTGATTTTTCTTCTTATTCCTCATGTACCTAAACTGTGCTGATAATTAAAATCTTTCTTATTTAAGTTACAATAATGGAAGAAATCGTGTTGCCAACTATTTAATGAATCAATGAAAACTCTTTGAATTTCATTGAAAATAGTGTAAGGAATATTTTTGACTCATTGTCAAAATTCAGAAGAAAAAATATTACAAGCTAAATTTAATTAATATTATTAAAACGCGCTCTCTTTGAATTTTAAAATGGCTTAAAAATAAATTTTGAGCAATTATATTTTAAAAACATATAAAAAATCACTGAATTGTTTTTAGTTAATTAAAAAAATTAATCGCGGTAAAGTGCACATTTCTTCCTTCTATGTATCAACTTATGTGTAGCTATGAATCAAACGATATATATATCGTTCAAATTTTCAATCGTTAATAAAACATTCTTTATACATTCACTCAGTTCAAACACATTTTTTTAACATTGTAGTGACTGACACTTGATGTGAATACAGTTTTTTCAAGTAATAGTTCATTAATTTGGTAAATTTTTTATTAATTAATTAAAAGATAACTTTCCGCCAAAAATTTCCCCACCACCTAATGAGTAAGACTTCAGTTTTTGTTTTTTCCACGCTAATGAGGATAGACTTATCATATTTTCGATCCATTATTTCAAACGATTCTGTTTATTTTCTTAATGTTCGTTGCATTTAAAATAAAACATTGCTAATTAATCGATTTTTTAAATTTATTTTAAAATACTTTTGAATTAAAATTTTAAAAATAATAATAATTAAAAAAAATTTAATCTGTATCGCATTAACTCAACTGGCGTTGAAAATTCACACATGCGCAGTGTGTTCAGATTTATTTTTTTAACGGATACGGAACTTGATTTCGTTTTGGCACAACATTATGATTTGATAAATTATTTATATTAATTGTAATTATTTAATAAAAAGTAACTAAAATTAAATTTTCCTTTGTTGACATAAGTAGCAATTGACTTCAATTATTTTTCATGTAATATTTGTTTTAAACTTCCATTTGCCAAAAATTTATAGTAAAATGTGTCTTTACATGATAATTTCTTTCTCTTTAATATTTTAACACGCAAAATTCCCTTGTGAAACACGGCGATACAAAAATTACATTTGTCCTTGTCTGCTAGAAGTCACGCTCGAAATCGTAAATTTACCACATTTCCCATACTTTGACCACGCTGCAGAATCAAATTTTATTTTAGTCTGAAAATTATCATTCTGTTCCCTAGAAAATATTCCAAGGTTCCTTAGTATAGACATATTTATGAGATATTTTATATTGTTTTCCAGAGACAGATATTAATACGTATCCAAGGACTGGCAAAAGTAAAATTTCCCCGAAATTTTACACTTCGTTTTTTGGTGCGATATTTAATTTATATTTTTTATTTCATATTCCTATATATATCGTGGATCCCATTAACCTAGTTAATTACCAATTTCATTTAAATCACATACTTTAGTATTTGTTCTTAAATTATGTTTAAAACATCAAAAAGAAGATTTAAAAAATAAATTTCTGAATTCGTTTTAAGAAACATTATCGAAAAGTCGATACAAACCCATTTTAATTTTTTATTAGATATAAATATATAATTATCTATTTAATTTTAAATGTTTAATATAAAAAATACCGATTATGCGGCTTTCTGGCACAGATGTGGTTCGTCTTCCTCATGTTCTGGGAGTCCCGGGTTCCAGTCCCGGTTCGAGTACGGTTGTTCTTCTGTGTGCTATCTGTGAGATATGTGACTGTGCACCTCTGTAAAAATGGGCTGTGCAAACAAAAAAATGTGATGAGTGTGTAGCTAAGTCGTTCTCTTGGCCCTAGTTGGCGCTGCTTCAAAACAAGAGACGCTCCTTTCGACTTAAATCTGCTGTATTTGAGGGGGGAGGCTTGTCTATAGACAAGTTACATAAGTAACAACAACATACCAATTACTATCGAGATTCTAGTTTTTACTTGAAAAATTACTAAAAAAATGCTTTAAAAAATTCAAAATCGCAGTTTTGTTGACTTGACTGGTATATTATGGTATTAAATTGTTTAAGCAAGTGTATGATTTCTTATTGACAAAGCAAAAATGAAATAATGGGAAATGTTCTATTTATCCAAGAATGTAAAGTTTAACTCCCTTTATATTCGGGGACTTTTCGAATTTTATATTGAAATTATTAATATTCCTCATAAAATATGTTAGTGCAAATAAGAAATTATGTATCTTTATTAACCCTTTTTTTAATTTTATGTTCAGAAAGGATATAATAAACATACGTTTCTCAATATGTATATAATATAAACTTGTTGAATGACGCACATGAACTATTAGTTCCTTGTATCAAAATGTATTGACTAGAATTATTTAAAATGAGAATAGAAACCATTCAGTAATCCGAAATGCATGCATAAATCACTTGCCTTATCATTTAGGCGTACTAATATTAGATGAAATTGAGGATTTCATTAAACATATCATATTTCTCTCTTCTTTCGATGACATTTATTTTAATTGATCTTGAGATTAAAATATTGTTTTAGGTATGCTTATAAAAATAAAGTGTATTGATTTATTTGAATATTGAAAATTAGATACACAAACAACGAATAATGTACAAAAAAAATTCGAAATATAAATCCTTTTTTAAAAAACTTACTTAATTATAAAAAATTAAAAAAAATACCATTTCTGATATGCTATGTCTATTACTAAAATATACTCTCATTATTTATTTTAAAGCTTTATTTATAAAGATGGCATTACATCTCGCGAGTTTTGACGTGTGGCATTTTATATGAAAACTTTCAGATGAATATTTAGAGTGTATTAGAAGTTTCGAGAAAAATCTTTCTGCTGAAAATGCTATATGATTAACTGAACTTGCAACTAAAAAAAATAAATGAAGCAGCTTTACTACTTTTAAACTATATGAGAATGAAACACCTTCCATTTGAACTCTCGGTCGGCTCTTAATGAATATTAAAAAGAAAATGTTACATTGATCAGTAAATACTAGTCACTCTTTCTATTTTAAATACGAAATAGGTGTGTAGTTACCGGTATTTTGTTTTCCCAGCTGTGTGCGAATCACTTGCCATGTCCCGAAGACGCCGACTGTCACTACAAGGCCGTATGCCGAGCACTGGTAGCTGAAATTTTAGAGCTCACGACGTTTTTAGAAAACATATCCAATCGGACAGAGGTAAGAAAATTATCTGTTTCTAGATGAAATGTGTCATATTTTATACAATCTACCTAATATCTCATCTTTCCAAGCATTTCAACGATTTATAAAACATCTGAAATCACTATCATAAAATCATTGTTAAAAAAGCTTTAGAAATAACTAGCAGTACCCGCATGGTGTTGCCCGTAGCAAAGCATCCAAAAAGAAAAATTCACTTTAAACTTAAGTCTAGCCTTCACCCAATATGATTTGGGCACGTTACGTAACATTAAACAAACATAAAAATATATTTATAAATTATTAAAAATGGCTATAAAGCAATTTTTCATAGCACACAATATTTAGACTGAATATTTTGAAATATTTAGATGGTTAAAAAGGTAAAAATATGGTATGTCCGTTGACAAAACACAGGCGATAATTTCGCTCCTCAGGAAATTCATTCTGTCTACGCAATTCAGTTGCAATGCGATTTAAAGAAAGGTGGTTGTTTCGCTCACCAAAAGACTTTCTTTCTCTCAGTGTGGACGTTATTTCTCTGATATTGACTAGCCGAACGTTTCTTTCCTCTTCCGGCCAAGGTTGAATTCCCTCTTTCTGTGGGCATAATGAGTTTTGAATCGCTGTTTAAAAGCAGATGTAAACAAATAAATGTATATCACAGTTCATTCTAACTGCACAAGCGCAGTTTGCTTTTCGCGCATGCGTGGGTAAGGGCAAATTTTAAATCACAATTGTAAACCCCCCTCTTTTTATTTTGACGTGACTTTGATGTATTAAAACATTCCCCAATAAATGCTCTACAAAATGGTATAAATATCTCCAATATTCCGTAATTCAGTTTCAGTGCGATTTAAAGAAAGATGGTTATTTCGCCCATCAAAAGACTCTTCTTCCCTAAGTGAGGACATTATTTCTCTGCTATTCGCTAGCCGAACGTTTCTTTCCTCTTCCGGCCAAGGTTGAATTTTCCTTTTTCTGTGGGCATAATGAGTTTTGAATCGCTGTTTATAATCATATGTAAACAAATAAATGTGTATCACAGTTCTTTCTTATTGCACAAGCGCAGTTTGTGGTTTTCGCGTATGCGCGGATAATTGTAAAATTAATATTACAATTATAAAACTGCTTTTTTTTATTTTGACGTGACTTTAATGTACTAAATTCTTCCCCAATAAATGCTCTACAAAATGGTATACATATCTTCAATATCCGTTTACTATTTTCCAGTTTTTGTGGTTCAAACATACAGACGTTTTCGGAAGACTTCATTTTATAGTATAAATAGATTATAGAATCTAAAAAACCGCATGTAAATCATAGGTCATAGTTTTATAGCACCCGGACTCACCTTTATTTTATTTATAATAAGAAACAACGGGAAAAAATATGAAATGTATATCATTTTTTTTAAAAAAATTCACATTTTATGTGTGTAATGTTGATGTTTTTTTTTAAATACAGATTCTTACACGTTCAGAAGAAGATGAAATTGATAGCAGGACGTTAGAGAAACTTAGAATACAAGATTGGGTAAGAAAAAGTTTTTTGAATCAATATTAATAAACCCATGTTTTACTGATATAGTGTATTTTATTTATTGCTTTAAGTTTGTTTTTTTTAATACAATTAGAATGCTTTTAAATCTTTTGTTACAATGTTCAAATACATCTGAAATAACAATTTTATTCATTAACATGGACATTCGTGTAATCCTCCTATGTTGCATAAAAAACAGCTTATTGTTCCTGTTAAGAATTCAAATAATTTAATAGTAACTGCTTAGTTAATTATCTACATCTACATATATTAATAAAAATGCAACTCGAAATGCGTTGCTAAGCGCAAAACTGGAGAACGGCTCGACCGATTCGGCTTTTTTTTTAATATTTTCGTTAAGACACGAGGATGGTTCTTATGGAGAGAAAAAAATCCCGCAAAAAATCTTCATTTCCTTCCCCCACACCAACTGAGTGAGATAGCAGAAAGTAATAAATTATGATTTGTTTAGAAAGAAATACGCGAAGTCAGTTGGTTTTCATTCATAGATAACGGGATGTTTAAAAAAGAAAGAAAATAGTTGCTTTTATTATTAGTCGATATGAATATTTAATCTATGCTTTCTCAAAATAAAGTCTGGGCAGGGAAGAAAAAAAGTAATAACAAAGGGAAAAAAAGGTTTATAGAAAGAAAAGTAGTGAAGAAAAAAAGGATAGAAAAGAAAAGAAAAGAAGGGTGTGTATGTCACCATTATTTCGTCTGTGCGAGGCATTTTCCAAGCTGTTTTTAAACTTTCGCATCATTTGAAAACCAATTGTGTCTTTATTTGTTTAGTGTGTTTACATTCATGAATATTTGAATCTCATTATTCTATAAAAACGTAGAATTTTAGACCCTTCCCTCCACCATATAAGTAAAATATCAATTCCGGGACAATCATTGTTCGGATAGAAAGAGAAAGATGAGTAGTTCAGTGAACAGATCATCTGAAAAAAATAATAATAAATAATACTATAAATGAATTATATGATTATAAAAATTTGTTTGGTTTAAACATATTTTGGAGAAAAAACTGTCATGAGGCACAGCTACATAAAATATTAGCGAGCATTAATACTGGCGAACCGGCTGGTCGCCAAAGGCGGCTAGTCATTAATAATGTCACTAGAAATGAGTTGTCACCCTCTTTCCTCCTTCATCTAAACATTTAAGATATAATTCAATGATAATCGTCTCGAAAATAATATAGAAATTCTGGATGGAATCTTATGAACCATCATTAACCATTTCTCAAACCCTTTTCCCCGGGGGAAAAACTCACCATCGGAGTAGAGGTAACCCTACCTCAAACCATTACTATAAACTCAATAAAAGCGAGAACCCTCTTACTTGTCCGATTAAATTAAAAATAATGTATAGTATTTTAAGTAATGTTGGGTACTTACGTATTAGACCGTCGATCTTTATCGCCAAATTTGAAGGCGTCGCCAATGAGTTGCTAAACCGCCAATATTGGCAAAAAAAACCCACTTTATTATAAAAATTGTTCAAACCTTAACTGTCGTCTGTTATTTTGTTGGTTTCATTGGCGTCGACGGTTTATCGCCAAATTTTAATCCGCCGCCAATGAGTTACTAAACCGTTGGCGTCAACGGTCTGATAAATAAGTGCCCAATTTTGTTTCAAATGTTGCAAAAAATATCGTTTCTACAATACGCATGTTATATAATTGCATTTCTGATTTGCATTCATTCCAATGGAAAATACCTCTCTCTTTTGCAGGCACGGTTATGGATGCAGGTAATCCATCAGCTCCGCCAGGGAGTAAAACTGAAAAAAGTGGAATCAGCACAATCACATTCTATTGAATACGCTCTAACTCCGTACGAAATGCTTCTGGATGATATTCGATCCAGGCGGTACAAGCTTAGGCAAGTTATGGTAAGCAAAACTCTTCTTTCTAGTTCCATTAATTTCATGCTTATAAATTTGAGTTGAATATTATTTTTAAAATTGTTACTTTTGAAAATGCATGACTTTCATGAGTGGACAAAGTAATTACAGCATCGTTTTCTTAATGTGAATATGTAATGAATGTCAGTTGAGTCGGATATCATTTCATGTAATTAACTTTAGACGATCTCTGTAGTTAATGAAAATAACTACAATTATTTATCTCCAACTCTTGAATATTTCACATAATTCTATTGAATAGTGCAGAAATAAGGTATGTTTATTGAATTTATAAAATTGAATAATATAAATTTTTTATTGTTGTTCATTTAATTTTCTATATAAAAATAAGAATTAGAAAACAAAATTATAGAAAATTTAGTATATCTGTACTTCATTAAAAAATTATTAACAAAAAACAATGCAAAGCATTTTCTCAGTTTTTATCTGTATTCATTTCAAAGTTAAATATCCTATTATGATTGCAAACGTAGAAAAAATTACCAAATATTTTAATATCATCAATAATTTTTTTTAAAAAAAAATTAGCATATGGTACTCCAGGGGCGGAATTAGATTTTACTTATAATGAAATTATTCTTTTAATAATATTGTCCATTAACTTTCCTATCTCAGCATATATTTAACTTGTTAATGATTTATTTTAGGTTGGTTTTTTTTTAACTTTGTAAATATGCATTTATTTTTATTCATCCAATCTGCCTTATAATCACATTTGTATGTATCATTGATGTGAGAAGATTTTCAATTAATAACTTAATGGACACAGGGCCCTACTTAGCCAAATTGGGCAAAAACTTCTTAGGGTCCCCCTCTGCTTTTCTACTTTAGTAATGAAGAACATTCATTAAAGAAGGAAACTTAAAATAAAATTTATATTCGATTTGAGGAACCCCACTTACATGGGGGCCCGGGCAACTGCCATGTATGCCCCTGTCTTAGTCAGGCCCTGAATGGGCATGATGGAGCATTTAGAAACCTGATCGATTATACTTGAAAAAATATCAATATTATCTCAACATTTTATCATTAATAGTGTTTGCCTTTTTTTACTAATTTATTTTTACTCCTTTTTGCCAAATTAATGCTATAAATCTTGCCAAATTAATGCCCGATCGCCGCCTCTTCTCAGGCATTTATCCCCAGGCGGCTGTCTAATGTGTTTGGATAGAAATCCGTTTCTGAGACTGTCTAATGCAGTTTAATGAGTAAATTTCATAATTTGTTGACAAAATATCACTGCGATCTTTTTTTCTTTTTTTAATCTTTAATCAAATTTATCGTCTGTTTTCAGAAACAGAAAGCGTTTTATAATATTAAAATATTGTTCAGATTATAAGAATTGCGATATATTCAAAAAGGAATAAGTAGAAATATTCTGAAAATTCGAGTTAAAACAGTAAAGTTCTATCCAAAATGAAAATCAATCGCAGGAAAGAATCGGAAGGAAAAAAAACTCGGGGAGGGGAGATAAAACGTGCATAATGAAGAATCCTTCTAAGTGCTGTATTTATTCACTGCGTATATCTCTTATGCGCTGTTCGAAAGCTGGATTTTGAAGCGAACGGTACGATTTTGTTGCGTTCCTTTTCGTTTTAGAATGCTTAATTGTTTATTTGTTTCCTCCCAATTCTTTTTATCAGAAGACTTCTCATTAGCATATGTGTTCTTTGCCGAATTAGCGTTTGTATTTTTCAGCGCAGTTATCTAAGTTTTATTAATTCTGTTTATCATGAGCGAATTGAATATCGAATTTAAACAACTGCTTCTAACTTTACTTAACATTAAATTCTGTTTACCATGCATATCTTTTATTGCATCTTTTACTTCTCTGAAATATATCGGATTTTTTTACAACTGATTTAAATTTTATTCATCCTATTTCCTGTTCAAAAAATTATTCCATAAATTATTTTAATTTAACTCTTCTTTTTTCGATGGTATTATAAATAATTATGTTAACTATTGGTTTCTGAAGTTGTCATTTAAAAAATTCTTCGTTATTTAACTATTTAAATTTGATAATTCAGCAGTTTTTAAATTGCTTTTCTAATAAATTCTATTGAAACAAAGATTGGTTTAATAATTACCTAAAGCAAAATGTTATATGTAGTTTTTTTTAAATGACTGATTAATTTATGAATACTTGATTATGTTATTTCTGAATTAATAACATTTCAAAACTAATTCAATCTTACATTTTTAAAAGGTAAATGGGGATATCCCACCTAGAGTGAAGAAGGATGCACATGCTCTGATTTTGGAGTTTATACGTTCTAGACCCCCTCTAGTTCCAGTAAGTTTCTTTACAATATTACTTCTTATTCTGAATGCAATACGCTATTAATAATATTTTAGCTTTTTGGATAATTTCATTTCATGATAGCTTTCATTTGGTTGGAAATTAAACTTCATCATTAAAATATTACAGTTAATGGATTTGAATTTTAAAAGATTTTAAATACTGAATATCCATTCTACTCAGGGCTGAAGGGTTAACTTCTAAACTATTAGTAATAAGTTTGTACTTCTTCATGGTAAAACTATATACGACAGAGAAGTACATTTTTTGTTGTTTAAGACAATAAATGTTCAACCGAAAAAGTTACAACCTATATAATTAGCTAATCTTCTTGCCATGTTTTGTAAAAATTTTAGTAATGTTTAGTAAAAATATTTTTAACGCACTAAAATTTTAAATGAAAAAGTTTTCATATTTTTGTGACTGAAACTGGTCTGCTTGTGAAGCTTTGAATTTCTTTCTTTTATTTAATGAACAGAAACTTTGAGAAAATGCTATTTCTTGATTTTCCTTGAGATGGCTGTTAAAATGGTCTAAAATATTCAAAGCTTCGATACTCCTTTGGTTTAATTTGCAGAAATATAAGATCTTTTTCATTTTTTTTACTGATAGAACTAATAAAATTGATAATTTAAACTGATAGAACCAGGAATATTTTAGATTTAGCAATATTTTTTTAACAATGCACTTACTGATTCATACAATTAAAAAAAATTGTATCAATTAATGCATATTTAGTAATGCCAGCTCTTTGTTTCAAACATTGAAAATCCTGGATATTATTTCTATGGTCTGATTAAATCATTTCTAAATCATCCCATTTATGCAGATTCAAATTAACATCCTGTTAGCACATAATGCTTTACAATATCTTCATAATATTGTACTATATTTAAATACTGAGCAAAATCATAAAGGTTTCATACAATGTATTGAACTAATAAAGAAACATCATATTATAACCGTTTGTCTTCAATAACTACCACGGCTAGCTTTTAACATTATTTATTTGTAGACATTTACTAAACATAAACACATACACAAACAGTTATATAACATAAGGGACAACATAACGAAACCAATTAAGACATTTACGAAAAACAAAAGACAATCCTCAATCGAGACGCTCTCTCTATGTTGGCTGGAGGTCGACTGGCTATGATGGCCGAGGTGGATACTGATCTAGGTGGCGCTGATGTTTCCTCTAGGTGACGTTGCCACAGTTCCGTTACATCCTCCCCCTCTGACTTCTTCGTGGCCGTCTCGGCAAGAAGTCAGGTGGCGGAAGTCTTGACCGTCCTCTTTTTCTAAGAGGTGCTACTGGAGCTACCCGGTCTGATGTTTGGAAGGTAGGAGACAGCACGATGATGTCGTCCAAATATGATAATGCCAGGACATCCTTCAGTCCGGAAAGTACTTTATTTATAAGTCTAGAAAACGTAGCTGGCGCATTACGAAGTCCGAAAGGCATTCGTTTGAATTTATAAATTCCGAAGGGACAAGTAAAAGCAGTTTTGATTTGATCTTCTTCTGCTACATTTACCTGATGATACCCAGATCTTAGGTCAATAGTTGACATGTAAGGGGTAGGCTTTGCTTCTTTCAACAAATCATCTATACGTGGTAAAGGATAAGTATCTGGAACGGTGTGAGAGTTTAGCTTGCGATAATCGATGCATAACCGTATTTTACCATTTGGTTTGGTGATCAAGACCACAGGAGAGGCATAAGGGCTTTCACATTCCTCTATAATACTTTTCTCTAGAAGAGAGTCAATTTCTTTTTTCAACAGCTCTTTCTTGCTTGGGTTCATCCGATATGGCGGAACTGAAACGGGAGGACTATTTCCTGTATTGATGTGGTGTTCAATGAATGGCGTAGCTTCTCCCCCTAGCTGAAAATTATTCTCGTATTTTCTCAACAAATCATTGAGTTGTAGTCTTTCATGAGGACTTAGGTTTTGTCCCTCATCATCCCGCAAGTCGCAAGAATTCACTTCTATGCTTTTTACTGGCTCAGGACATTGTGCTTCGAGGTCCACTCCAAATTGATACACCTGCAGAGGGTTGTCATGGAAGAACCAACATCTATTCTTTAGGTCAAGGACGATGCCTGCTTTTTCAAGAAAGTCATATCCAAGGAGGGTTCTATTTCCTTTCGATTTCGGCAGAATCAGAAATTTCGTTACAATGTCTCTTCCTTCAATATTCACGACTACCTCTGATGTGAAGGCTTGAGTTGTTGTGAATTGTCCATCCGCGAGAAACATGGTGATGGTTTTACTTGTCATCGGTACTTGTTTCTCTTGAAATATTTTATAAAGTCTTTCACCAGCAACCGTACAACTTACACCAGTATCAGCACATACGTGAGCTCTTTGTCCACAAATGGTGATGTCGATATAAGTGATAGTTGTAGGCATATCTACATGCGTAGCAAGCATTTTCAAAGAGTTTGCTTGGAAATCATTTCGTCTGGTAGGCGTTGAACAGTCGGGACATTTTGATTTTATAAATCCTGGTTTACCGCACCCATAGCAAGTCAAAGGAGGGCGGTTATCTTGTCTTTGCTGCTTCTCGACTCGATATGGAAAGCTTTTACTAGTCGTTCTTTGCACATCTTCTTTGGTTCTGGAAAGATAAATAGGTTTCAGTGGAAAGTTCTGCTTCAAATGGGGTTGATTTTTATTCTTTGAATTTTTAACACGGACAGCTTCGTAATCGTCTAATAACTGCACCAGTTCAGATGACGACTTAATTTTTCCCCAACGATCGACGAAGTGCTCTTTGACATCATTACTAACTCTACGTTTCAATTGATCTGTAAGAACAAGATCTTTCAGCGATTCGTAATCAAAAACTGCAAGGCTCTGAAACCATTCTTCTAGGTAGTTTCTTAACTCATATGCAAAGTCTTGCCATAAAGTTCCAGTTTGTTTTTGGTGAGTAGTCAGCTTGATTCGGAATGCTTCAGCATTTAACTTAAATCGTTGAAGTAGAATTTTCTTTATATAAGTATAATCTTCTAATTTTTCCTTGGGTTCTCGCAGAATTATTTGTGAAATGGTAATGGGAGGAAGAGGTAGGAGGTGCGTTATGTAGTCTTCTTCTTTCACGCGAACTTTCTCACATTGTCTTTCAAAAATTTGCAAATAGGCTGCAATGTCAGAAGTCTCTGTGAAGTTTGGAAGTAAATGTTGGATTTGTTCACTGGGTACTACATTTAAAGTGGAGGAACCGTTAGAAGGACTTGAGCTAGCAGCTGCAAGATTTACTTTTAATCGTTCCGTTTCAAGTATCAATTCTTGTTCCTTCCTTTTGAATTCTTCTATATCTTTGCTTTCCTTTTCTTTTTGCTGCCTAGTGTCGACAATAGTTTCTAAAAGAGTTTTGGTGAAAGTCTCGTCATAAGACGTGGATTTGATTATTAGATCTCGCAAATCAACAACACGCATAGAATCATTTGCTGTTAGACCTAATTCGTATGCGAGTGTTTTTAGATCCTCTTTCTTTGCTTTTGCAAGGTAAGCCATCTTGGAATGAGGGGTCAGAGGGGAGGATAAATTGGCTTGATAATTACGGAAATTTGATATAAAATGTCCTAAAACTATTTACATTCACAAACAAGGAATATGCATTAAAACTAAAATAAGAAAACTTTTGGCGAGTTCTAACAATGTCCAGCACAAAATTAATATCTAATCTTATACAAAAACAGATGCACATCAAGAACAAGAACAAAATTTCAACACTTTTGGTTATATACTTTTGTCGTAACATACAATTATAAAAATTTTACTACATTATGTTCTTTAACTTTAAACAAAAGTGATAGAGAAAATTGAATGTATTTTCAATTGAAACTTTAACAAGTAAAATTTAATACACAAAATAGAATCAATGTTTGAAAAGAAAAGAAAAAAAATTATTGTAGTTGAATTTCAATGTGGATCACATAAAAATGTTTAGTTTCATAGTTTAAAATGAATATCAATTGTATCTTTAAACAGATTGAAATAATACTTATAAACAAAATTAATTAATATCAAAAGTGGTACAATAGCAATTTAAATTGAAAGTGCTTAGACAATCAAATTCTTAACTTAATACTCATCAAAATAATATTGCTTGTAAATTTTCGTTACAACCAGGAAATTGTTAATAACACATTTACTAAAATATCGTTTACTAGAAATGATAACGCAAAACATGTACTATTTTTTTTATAACTTTTAAAAGAATTCTCGAAGTATTGTGCAAAATCAAAACAGAAACAAATATTCATTTAGGCAAAAAAAAAAATTGTTTGCGATTATATGAAACAGAGTAGAGTTCTCAAAAGGATTTCTGGCGTTATTAACCAATAAAGATAATAAAACAATTTTCAAAGACAGCATGAGTTATATTTATTCATGAGCATATTCGAAAGTAGCAAAACAAAATAAAATAAAAACGGCAGTCTCATTCATAAAATGTGACGCCAGCACATCTGCGTCTACGATTTTTTTTTTTTTAACTGAGAGGAGGGGAAAAATAATTTCCGTTCTGAGAGTGAGAATCGAAACTCACATATTTAAATGTATCAATTTATTCATTATATAAAATAGATACTTAGTGAAAAACTGTGGAGGATGTAATAATCAATTTAAAATACACACAAACAACAACAAAAAATCAAATTTACAACTCTTGATTAAGAAAGCCGTTGCTTTTTCTAAAATGATTTATGAGAAATTATAATTACTTTTACTGTAATAAGTGAAAAGTATTTAAAAATCAAAATAAACAATAACATAAAAGATACTTATCAAATTCTTTTTGCTATGATTAGCAGTATGCTAGCAGCATACGACAATATTCCAGAACATGGGAATCACTTTGACCGGTAGTCAATTTGAAAACAAAAATTAGCCGATATGCTAGCAGCACACGACAATATTCCAGAAAATGGGAATCACTTTGACCGGTAGTCAATCTGAAAACAAAAATTAGCCGATATGCTAGCAGCATACGACAATATTCCAAAACATGGGAATCACTTTGACCGGTAGTCAATCTGAAAACAAAAGTGAGCCGATATGCTAGCAGCACACGACAATATTCCAGAACATGGGAATCACTTTGACCGGTAGTCAATCTGAAAACAAAAATGAGCCGATCTCCAGCAACTAAACTTAAACTCGGGGTAAAAGCTTTTTAAAATCCAAATTGGGATTCCTAACATTTTTCACTGGTCCAAAACGTTGGGCGCCAGAAATTATATAACCGTTTGTCTTCAATAACTACCACGGCTAGCTTTTAACATTATTTATTTGTAGACATTTACTAAACATAAACACATACACAAACAGTTATATAACATAAGGGACAACATAACGAAACCAATTAAGACATTTACGAAAAACAAAAGACAATCCTCAATCGAGACGCTCTCTCTATGTTGGCTGGAGGTCGACTGGCTATGATGGCCGAGGTGGATACTGATCTAGGTGGCGCTGATGTTTCCTCTAGGTGACGTTGCCACAGTTCCGTTACAATATCTTTTTTCATTATATGTTTGAGAGCATTGTGTATGTTGCTGTTATTATGTTTTATATTTATACTTTTTATACCTATTTAGTAAAATTCTACTTGATTGCATTCTTTTGTTGTATTCATTTAAAATTTGATTTTTTAGGTATCAAAAAGAAAATTACCTCCTACTCCTCCTAGGCAGCTGTCTTTATATGAAAAATTAATGGCTTCCATCAAGCAACAACATAAATTAAAACCTACAGTTCCATCAAATGGTGACTGCACTAATAAAAGAAAAAGTATGAATTTTTAATATTATTAATTGATAAAGTTGCTAAGCACTCTTTGCTCTTATATTGTGTTACAAATTAATTCATTTTTAAATAATATTTCATACAGGTTTTTTTTATTTGTTATTATTGTAAGTAACTCTAAAATAAAGCTTTTTCATATCTAAATACTATATGGAGCATTTAGTATTTAGATGCATATAATGTAGAAAGCCGAGTAAGTATTTTAGACATCTCTTTATTTTATTGAGACCATAATATAATATAGTTATAAATTTTGGTAACAAGACTTCATACAAAATTTCATTTATTTTGACCATTGCACTTTGAATGTCATTTTGTCATTGCAAACATTTTTTTTTTTCGTTGTTATACATGGGACTGACAAAATTTAAAATCGTCCAACTAAATTTGAACCTAATCATAACTATTGTTAGCATTAATGAAAACAAGTCATACTGACTACTTTGAAATTTTCTCTTCTGAAATTATTTTTTTTCTTTTCAAATATTCTAAATTGTGAAATATTAATTAATTTTATTTACAGCCTTAACATGGTGCCTTTTATCTTTTTCTATCTCAATAAATTATAATATTATACCTTTTCCTGTTTTATTTTCATGCTGTTTTATGAGTTGCTTTAAAAAATTATATAGAAGTATTTGTTTGAAGTTGTATAATGCAGTTAGAAGCAATCTATTTGGAGCCGAAATGAAATTTTTAAGCAATACATATAATCTGTTTTAACAATTAACCCTCTGTAAGGTTTTTTTATATAATGATATATTTTCAGTGCTGCGTTTGATCATAATAGAAAATTGAGAATCTGTAAAACTAATGTTATGATGTAAAATCAAATCAAATTGTTATAACTTTTGTGATTCTCCTAAATTATTTAAACTGAAATATAGTAAGCATCTGGGTTGAGAGCCATATTTTGGTAATTATCATAAGATTTTGTGCTACAAACGTGTAGAATATATAAATTCTGCTCTTTAGATTTAATATAAAATCTTGACAACTACTTCTTTCTATGATTAAATAATTTATTATCTTGGGTATCTAAATGTATATTTTTAAAAAATAATCATAAATTACAATAATATCCAATTTCTTTCTGAAAGCAATTTTTTTCCCAGTTGCACAAAAAAAGAAAAATTATTTTTCTCATAAAAGTAATACTATTAAACTGAATTTGTTTTTAACTCCCATTTTAAAAAAATGCCAAGCAATACATTCTCTTCAAACATGCCTACCACTTTTTTAAATATAACCTGTAAAAAACTGCAAAATAAATTAATCTGTTGATAGGTAGAGTTTTTTAATTTTTTTTAAATACAACTTTTTACATTTATAATAATTTTTTGTGTGTTTATTTTCAGTTGAAACTTCTCGAACAAAATTAGAAGAAACTGATGAAACTCCACAACCTCAGAGAAGACTTATTAAAGCAGATATAAACCTGGGTCTATCGTCTAGTTTTGAGGTATTATAATAAGAATTTTTATATTGATTTATTTCATCATTAAAAAATGTAAAGAGGAGCTTTGTAAACTTTAAACTGTATTTGCTCCTCATCAAAAGTCATTTGGTATTGCAACATGAAAAATTATAAATCATTATTTTTAAAAAATTGTTAAATATATGTGGTATCACCTTCATAAGTCAGGTAACATCCCTTGGACTGAAGTGCATTTTTGGTCTAATGGTTATATTACTCAGCTACAAACACTATAAATGCAAGTACCTTGCCCTTTATATACTTTGAAATGCACAGTATGCTTACAGGAAAGATAAACTTTTCAAACATTTATTAAACTAAAGATTTTAAAATATGCATTTAATTTAGTGATGAATTTCATTATTACAGAGTACTAATTTTAAAGGGAGTTGGTTGAAAAGTTATATTGCTTGAATTTAATATAGTTTCTCTTCTGAAAAAGAAGCAAATTATTGAGTATTCATATGAATTTTTTGAAACTCTCTATCTAATAAAAATAACTTGCTCATTCCAATTATTAAAAAGTCTTAATTCATTTGCTATAGCCACTTTGAGAATGTTTTACTCGCAATCTGGCTTTAAATTTGAACTCCAATTTATATCAAAAGTAGGAACTGCCTTTTAGAAATAAAAAAAGAAATAAAAAAATACTACTGTATACATTGCGCTTGACAACATTTATCATTCCATCATTATTGGAAAAAAATTTCTTAGCATGAAAAATAGAAATATATAACTTATCTAAGCAATACATTTTCCATGGCTGTAAAAATAATTCATCTTAATTTATTTTTATGGGCTCTGTTATAAATCGTCAAAAAATAAAAATCTTGTCTGTTTGGACAATTGGAAATTTGTTGGCGAAGATCTTGGTGTAACCTGGAATAAAAATAATTCATATTGATTTAACTTTATGGCCTCTATTCTAAATTGTCAAAAAATGCAAATTCTTATTAGTTTGATGATTGGCAATTTGGTGAAGATCTTGGTGTCATCTGCAGTAGTCAAGAAATTTCAGGGGTTTGAAAGTAAATGAATACAATTTAATTAGTTAAGATGCAGATACTGAAGATTGCTTGGAAATAAGATATTTATTTTGTAACAAAATTTTCTTGCTGGTTCTGTATAATATTGGACAAGTACTTTACAAGTAGGGTCCCTTTAGTAGCAGTTAGAAAAAAATTCTTTTGCATTAAATCTTATAATTATCAACAGATAAATTACTCATATAATTCTTGATAACTAATAATTTATGAATCATTTGACTTTTAATTAGAACAAGTATAGTTAAATTCCATTAATGTATGTTTCATGACATCTACATTTAATTTTTATGTGTTCTTAAATGTTATGAACTTCTATCAGCACATCCCTATGGTAAATTAATATGATAAGAATTTTTAAGTAATACTAATTTTGTTATAAGTGTATGTCAAAGTCAATAGTGTTTAAAAAAGTTTCTCAATTAATAAATCATAGATGCATTTTTTATTTACTTTTTAAAATGCATGTTTTGAAATTTTCTTTCAAGCCTGTTTAAAATCGATACTGAAAATCAAATTTTGAATAAATGTATAAATATTAATTTAGTTTTATTATTTAATGTTATTTTTTGTTGTTGTTATTCTAACTCAAGATCTTTGAAATAAGTTTACATGAATTGAATATTTGATTAAAGTTGTGATTAAATATCATACTATTTTCTAAATACAATAGCATTATGTATTAAATATTAATACTTCTTTTTTATCTCTAGGATTTAGATGACATTCCTCAGACACCACCAGAAGAACATTTATCACTTCCTATGCAGAATGAAAATAGAAAATCTTATATAGTCCGTACCAATAGTCAAACAGGTATTGTAAAGTTTTTATTCATTAAAAATAAAAAATTATAATTTCATAAAATGTTTATAAAAATGCTGAAGCCGGCCGATTCTTTGTTGTTAAAGTTTATATATATTAAAATATTTTTCTTTGAATGAAGATTGAATTGTTATCATTTTAATGATTTATGACTTCCTTGACTAAAAAATACTTCATAAAATAAATAATTTAGCATTTGAATTTTTTTGTTATTATTAAGAATGGAATATACATTTTTAGAAGTATGGAGCATGGTATTCTTCAGCATTTAAAAAATACTTAGAATGTGTTAAACTCACTTCTTTTGCTATGAATTACCAAAAAAGAAGTGGAAATTTCTTCATTTTTCTGGTTATTCTTTGCATTATATTTTTTTATTTGATGTGAATTTGAATATTTTAAAATTATTTAATCTAAAATATTGACTCTGTTAATTTTCAATATTGAATTTTTTTGTAGTATATGTTATGTTTTTAAATATTCTTTTTTTAAACCATAAAATATTTAACCATTACTAAAAAACTGTGAGTTTACATTAAAAACCTCAGCTGTTATAATGCCAGCTACCTCCTTCGATATTTGAATTATGAAAATTGTTTTGCCTTTTAATTTATCAAATTCATTTCTTAAAGAAATCGTACCACCTGTATATATATTTATTGTTATATATGATATACTAAGAATTTTCTATTATTTTCAGAAGCTATGTCTAGAGCCGAAAGGAGGCATAGTATTAGTGTTTGCGAGTCACCCCCAAGATCAGGAGATCAAACTCCACAGGAAGGCATTGATCCACACTTCTCAGGTTTCTATGAACAGTCTAGTCAGGCAGCAAGGTCTGATTATTGGAAATCTGTAAGTTTGTTAACCACTCTTTAATGTCCATTTCTTTAATAATTATAAGAGAATTTTTGATAATAAATAACTTATAGTTATTTTAACTAAAACAAGAATTTCTTTCAAAGGGATTATAATTATATGCATTTTAATTGTCTGTGACAAAAGGCCTCTTAAATAAATAAAATTTGTGGTTTTACTTAATGTAAAATTTTTAATATTTTAATATTTAATATTTTTGTTTTATGAATGGAAAGAAACATTAATAACATGTTAATAATATTGTAAAAAGATCTCAAATAGGAAAGAAATTAAGCTTTAAGCATTTGTAATTAATTATGTAACTAAGCTTTAAGCATTTGTATTAAAAAGTACTATCAATTTTTGTTAGTAGTGTTGCCTGTTGTTAGGATAACATCTCGGCTTTCCATTCCATAGTAGTTTGACTGGGATTTGTTGGTTGGTTGGTTGGTTGGTTTTATTGCTTATCCCAATATTCTCATTCATTTGGTGTTTTATCCCTAACCACTTCCTAAAAATATTTTATTTTAATATAAATCTTGAGCAATATACAAAATTATAGTTTTGAATGTTGCAATTATATTATATGTGCTTAATTAGTGTTGCATTATGCCGGGTTTCAGTAAAGATGAAAATTGAGTAAATTTAGTTGTATGATTTTTCAGTGCCACAAGCTGTTATAAATAAAATTATCAATCTAGTTATAAATGTGATTGATTTTAATCCATAAAAAGTAATTATTGCCTGTTCTTAATTTTATTATAATTATGTCTCAATTTCTATAAAAAATAATATAATAATGTTTCACTGAACTTTAAATTCCAAGTTACAAAAATCATAAATCAATTCTAATCAGGATTTTGCATTGAAACCAACTGTTACATACAGTACAATATCAAAATAAATATTAACTTATTTTCAGTATTTTCTGTGCTGATTAATCTATTTTTTATAGTCTCAATGGCAGTCTCTTGAATGCCTCTCTTTGACTCTTGAAGAAGTGGTTCATATTCGAAATGTTCTTACTAAAGCTGAGCTGGAAAGTCTAATAGTTGATCCAGTATTATATGAAGATATTCGGAAAGGAAAGGTATGGACTTGTGTTAATACTCATGAATTTTTATTTGGCAAATATTACAGTTTATTTTAATTTAGTTTTTTAAAAAATTTTCAAAAACATTTTATCATTAAATATTAAACCATGTTGGAAACTCATGTAACTCATATTCAAAACTTATGTGTCATTTTAAAATTAATTTTTTTCTTCCATCTTCAAGCATTGGAATAATTTTTATGAGCCTTCCTTTCAGAAATTTTTTAAGCTCTTTTTTAGGATTGATATGAATAAGCCATATTATCCTAGAAAATTTTCATTTGGTGGTTTCTCTCCCTTAATAAAACATATCTATTATAATATCTTCCTTTGTCATGTATTGAAATTTTGATTTAAAAAACTCTTACATTCTCAACCACAGCATCAGTTTTGTCAGTTTTAGATTTTATGTGTAAAAAATGAACTGAAATTTAAAATCCAAATGTTTATAGCATATATTTAGAAGCAGTTTTTATACATGCTTTTCATTTTAATATTAATTGTACTTAGTTATATATCTACTACACAGTTGGAAATAATTTTTCTATGCTATCAGGTTATAACATATTTTGTGTCCTAGATATAAGCTTTATTTGTTTTGATTATATTAATTAATCTATTATTCTTCCTATTGTTATGATGCAGTTTTCAGTATTATATTTTTTGTAGGATCTACTTATATTAATATTAAGTAAAAAATTTCAATTAAAAAAAGTTTATACTTAAAAAAGTTTATACTTATTTAATTATTATTCTTAAATTTTGGGCAAAAATGTTTTGTTTGTGGGGCCTTTAAATAAGTACAAATAAGTTGTTGACTGATTTGTAGATATGTTCTGATGATTCAGTTATACATTTTAGCCTAATGTAGTTTAATTATTCATTTAAATTGAATGATGCAATACATAGTTAAAACTGTTTAAAATGTGTAAGCGTTTTATGAAAGTGTGGTTTCTGGATAGCTTTTTTAATACTTCCCATGTAATATAATTCAATTTTAAATTAGCTTCTGAAGTAAAACACTTGATTAATCCTTTCTTTCAATCGCTTGTATTTTTACAGGTGTGTTTTACTTGCAAACAAATTAGATTTTCTTTCTTTGGACCATGGGGTGTTAAATGCAAAATGTGTGAAAGAACAGTGTGTGATAAATGCAGTAGCAAGGTAATATTTTATTCTCATATTTTGCATTCTTGTTAATAATTTACTCATTTAAGTATATTTTAAATTATGATAATCGAGAAATGAATGAAGTTTTTGTCTAAATAAAATTTCGAAGAGAACAAGCTGTAATGCATAAATTTAAGATTTAGACAGCGTATGTATATAAGATAACTTTTATTTTTAATAAAAGCATAACTGTCTATTGTCTATAAATGGTAAAATTCTTTAGGAGACTTATATAGCATGTAATTCTTTAGATTTTTAAATTGTTACAAATTTAAGAAATTACGATTAATTTCAAAAGTATCAGGACTATTTTATAAATTTGAAATAATTTTTTAATTATCCATTTTCCAATTACTTTGTAGCTGCAAATATAAGAAAATTAATAGAATTAAGAAACTCCTGTTCATAATGAAATAATTAAGTTTTAAAAAGGGATAAATTTTATGTAGTTTTTAATAGTGATTAGCTTTGTGTTATTTAGAATTCATTTTTAATCACATTTTTAAATAGGAAGTTCTCCACAGTTTTAAAAATAGTGCTTTATTCGTTTCATAAGTTTTAATAAAAATTCGATTTTGAAATTTAAAAAAGAAAATCATTAAAGGATATAGAAATCTTCAAAGTGTTATCATTCTTTAGAATATTGACAGGTCTTTTTTGCAATGCTGATATCTTAATACTTATTTCATTCCTGCTTTCTTAATCCATTTTCTCATTTTATCAAAATAAAATTTCCTATGAAGGGAAATAACAATGAACTTCCTTCATTTCTTGCAATTGTAAAAATAAAATGTTGAAAGTATAAATATATATTGCAATACAAACATGAATTAGTATATTAAAGTTTATTTGGCTTTTTTTTTTGTAATGACCTAAGAATCAAACATTACTTGAATTGAACTTAATATTATGTGGGCGAATTATGTGTACTTGTATCAGGAAATTAAATAAACTTGGGAAATATTATTTGTAAATTGGAAATATTTCAAATTTTTTTGAGAATAAGGAACTTATTTCATGGAATGCTTTACTTATTTATTACATACTATGGATTTTCTGAAGAATTTTTACTTTTTATAAAACATTTTTGTGAGAGAAACAGGAATATACCATTTATGTCTCATATTCCAAGTACTGATATAGCATAATACATAGTTACAGCAGGTGTATTTTAAGTCTTTTATGGTTTTTTTATGAATGTTTTCAAATTATAAATACCAAAAATGTTAAATATAATTATTTTATAAATTGTTTTGATGTAAGACCGCTTATTATACTTTAAAAAGCAAACTCAATTTCCCTTATCATTTCAGATGCGCATTCCCACTGAACATTTTGCGAGGATACCTGTCTATATGTTGAGCCCTACACCAAGTCCTCCACCTGAAGAAGAATCTAGTCACTCCTTTTGGAAGTTTTCTGACGTGTTTGGAAAGTAAGCAAAGCTTGTTATATAAGTGTACAAAGGATGATTTGAATCAAAAAAGTAAAATTTCATAAATTAATCTTGAAATAAATGTGTTTTTGAATCCTCCTAAATATCTGAAATATTGTGTGACGTTAAATGCCTAATAAATTAATAAAAAAGTAACCAGAGTCAAAAACTTATATAAAGTTTTGTATATTTATTTTCTATAAGAATAAAGCAGAATTTTCAAAAATTAGTGGTGGAGTAGTTTAGAGTTAACTGTTTCAATTCATTTAATTTTTTTAAAAAAAAATTACAGCATTTGAAAGAACTATTGTTCAAAAGTGAAGTTGTAATCATTTGATTAGTAAAATTTTGAATTTTTAGATGGTTTAAAAATGTTTATTTATGAATGACATCTCCTGAAGTTACTAGAGAGAAAAGGTGAAATTTAGTTAATTTGTAATTAATTAACTTTTGTACTCTGAAAAGTAGATAGTTTCCTTTCTCATTTTAAATAATAAATGTGCAAAATTATTGAATTCAACCACTTATGTTAGGATGAGATATGGAGCATACTTCATCTTTGCACACTCCTCTCTTATTTATAAGTGATTTTTTTAAATTGAACTACTACCGAATTAAAAATTATTGAGTTTGTTTACTTACATGGATTTATTAAAAATATAATTTCTTTTTTTAGGTCAGAAGCAAAAGAAAATATAGAAACCACTCCCAAGCTGTCAAGGCAAAAGACTACAGTCGAGAATGGTTATCCAAAGAGAAAATTGCAGTTCAGACACTCTGAATCTGTACAGGTGATTGCCACCAAAAAAGGCAGGAATTCCTTACCCCCAACATCATCATCCAAACAGAAACGACCCCCTCTACAACGATCCAAGACTCTAGTCGCACCAGAAGCTGTTACTTCGAAAAGTAGTTCATCTATTGATGACAAAATGAAAGGACCTTTGGTAGCTGTGTGCCGTGAATGCAAAGTCATGGTATGCAACATCATAATGGCCAGTCAGGACAAGGTGAACTATGATCAAAAGAGACGTAAGAATTCCAAAACCTGGCCTCAGAAAAGAGGGTCCACCAATACCTCGATGTACATGGATACAGTTACAGAAACACCACCTTCATCACCCGATGATATTTTTGCTTCAGATTCAAGAAAAAAATTAACTCCATGAAACAACTATTTATGAATGTGTCATGTTATTGAACTTATACATGAAATATAACATAGGACGCTTCTGGAGTTCTGCCTATCAATTCTGAATATAGGTTGCTGCATTTATTAAACAGACTGCATTTTTTTAATTAAATTATTTATAGCCTTAGCTTGTTGAACCTTGTACAAAATTGAATCATATGTATAATATAATATGATATAAAAACAGTAATGGTGAATTATTAAAAAATCCTCTGCAATTCCTTTTTGTAATTGTGTATAGCTGATTTAGAAGGATTCTTGAAGTTTAGGTATGTTGATATGCAAAACTCTGTGGTGAATATTACTGTGTGATACAAGACTTGTGCATTTGCATGAGTTGTAATAAATTGTTTGTGCAGTGCACAATCTATGCTGCAAATTATGCACAAAAACTTTTTGTGTATAGCATTTTCCTAGAAATTCAATATTATCTTTGTTAAATATAATTTTTTTAAAAATAATTCGATTCCAGCTGACAGTATTTATTTTTCCTTTTTATCATTGAAAGTTTTTTTCTACAGTTATATCTTCTTTTGATTTTATGTAAATAAAATAATGGTAATTTTGAGTATAATTATGAATATTCATTCATTTGTTAATACTCAGTCACAGCTGTGATGTAAATCGATTTTGGGAGATCATAATATTTTCTGTTATTTTAATATAACTGGTTGTTAGTATTAAAAATGAAAGTATTTGTTGTTTTTTAATAATGCTTAATTACTTGAAATTATTTTTTAAACTATTAGACTTCCCAAATATATTATAGAATTACTGTTAAACATTTTGAATGTATGTACATTTACGAAAGAATTGTGATATAATCATGCATTTTATGACGATGCTCTACGTATAATTTGTACATAGCAATTTTATGTCCTATAACATTTATTTATAGTATATATAAATAAATAATACACTTTTGTTATTGATGAAATAATATTCCATTCTAAATTTTCAATGAGGTTGTAGCATTTTCTATTAAAATTAAAATTAATTATTTTTGGATTACTGCTTGACAAATGATTTCCTTCATTCATATTGGCACTTCATTTAAAAATTACTACTATTTTAATTTGATTTTGTTTTGGGAATGAAATTTCATCTTGAAAGACTTGTTATTTGATAATTTAGAATTAACAAAGTTTTCAAAAATATGTCTGATTTATTACTTTGGAATTTTAAAAATCTTGTCAAAATATTGCTTAAGATAGCATTTTTGAACTAAATTTTTTTATTTATTGCAGCTGTAAGTTAGTTTGTTTTTTAAGAATTCAAAAAATAATTCTTTATTATTAAGATTCATTTTTTCCATTATTGTTTATTAATTGTTTTTACTATCTTTTCTCCATAATCAGTTTTCGCCCTAAAATTGAAAATTTTAACGGGGTTTTTTTCCCCCCAAATCTATAAGGAAAAGGGATATCTTTTTGTTATTACCAAAATAACAGTTTGTAACCTGTAGTTCAGTTTTGGGTGTTTCTTCAAAAGGGAAAGGTTTGTCTGAAGTCAAAAGTGATTGGTTTAGACCTATAAGCTCTTTCAAACTCAGCTTTCTGTATATATATATATTTTGTGCTACTAGTACCTTAATTGCGATGACTTGTATATATCTGTATAGTATAAGGTACAGCATATAAAACTACTTAAAATGTACAGTTAATATATTGTATACTGTTGTTTTATGTATGTAATAAAAACAAATTATCATTTGTCTCCTTTTAAAATGAGTGTGGTATTTTCATTCTGGTTTTTTTTTTAATGAGATTAAATATTGTAAAGATTTTCAATTCTATACTTTACAAGATTCTTTGAAATCGACTTTGATAATTTTTTTAATAAAAATAGTAAAAAAGAATTTTTTTAAAGGAAAATTGAAAAAAAAAACTATCTGAATGTTATTTGTTATGTTCCTTTTTAGTGTCTAAACGTTCTAGGTGTAACATTTTTAATATCTAAACTTTTGTAACATTTACATGGTCTGACAAGGTTATATAGGATAATAATGCTCTTTCAAAACAATCTCCAAAAGATTAGCTTTGGAAAAGAATAATGGGGTTGAAAGTAATAAATAAGAACTTGTGTGACATAATGTCACTTTTCAATTTAATTCTAACAATTTTATATCAGTAATTAAGGGAATAATGTAGTTTTCTAAGATTTTTTTAGTTAATCCTAGCATTACATATTGACTGGCAAAGACTGTGAAAATCAAACAACCATATTAACTACTTGATTGACTGGAAAAGATAAGATATCATATTATTGACTTTCCATGATAAAATATTGTATGATTTTTGCTTTAGACTAATTATGAAAAATGCTTGAAAAAAATTATAATGAATCCATTGGTGCACAAAGTGAGAATATTGAAGAATTCTCTCTTTATTTTCACTATTTCAGTTTATTTTCACTATGGATTTCAAGGGCATGCTTGAACATGCTTCTTTTTACTGGCAAGGTAATGAAATGGCCATTTAATTAAAGATTATTTATTAAAATAATTAAATGCTGGGAAAAAATTTAGAATTGTTATTATACTTGCCATTAAAAAAAGTAATGAAAAAAATTTACGGAATGTTTTTCAAGAAAAATTCCATTTTCTGATGCTTTTTTTTTTCATCTGATGCCTGTTAATTTTGATTTTGAAGATATAATGAGCATTTTATCTGTCATTTTATTTAAGAACAAAGATAAATTAAATTATATGAATCATCCTCACATTTAGTAAATATTAAGATACATAAAGACAATTGATATGCAGTAATTTATTTCCACAAGAGAACTCTGGCATCTTTTTTGATGATGTCAAGTCACCACAGTATTAAGTTCATTAGGAAACTGCACCCATCAGAGTTGAGCCAGAGCTCAAGGAGAGATTATACATTTAAAATATGCATTTAATGTGCATCTCATATGGAATTCCTTAAAAATGTCAGTGTATCACATGTACATAGAAACGATTAATATTTGACAATTGCACCTCTTCTCATAACACATTTCTTCATCGGTATGGAATCTTCATAATTTCAATTAAGAAAGAAATAAACTTTAAAGTTATCAAAATGGGCTGGTAGGTTATTCAAAGTCCATTCCACACACAATACTTGAATTTATTATTATTATTTTCTTCAAGAATTTATTATTATTATTTTCTTCAAGAATTTATTATTATTATTTTCTTCAAGTATTCACTTCAAGTGATACATGTAAACAGGTTCGATTTATTAAATAGGCAAAATAAACAGCTGTTTAAGGCCCCCAATCTCTTGCTTTTTTTTTACAGTATTTTCAGGGAAATTCAATTTACATGCATTGTGCATTCGAGAATGACTTTAAATAAAATCAATCATTTGATGTTTAAATTTGGGAACAATTTATAATAGCATTCCCAAATAATTAATCGTCTGTAGTTATAAAATGTTTTTTTTTATAATTTTAATAGATCATGTCACTTAATACTTTAAAAACCATCAGATCATAAAACTGTATTTAAACTTTATTTTAAAAATTTTATTCATTCTCTTTACTATGTTATTTAAAATAGATTGTAAACCTCAATTCTTTGATAGTTGAAATTCTGTCAAAAATAATCAAGAATTAAATATTTTATTTCAATTTGCAGGGCTTAGACTTAAGATTACTTATATTATCATTAAAATCAATAAAAAAAACTAGCCAACTATGCAAAGAAAGACACCACTAATGCCTATGGGCTCCTGAAGAGCCTACTTCTGGTATGCATATACAGATGTTTAATTTCTCTTTACATTAATATTACTTTATGAAGGTAGATAATTCTCTGGTCTTCTGAGGAGAATATCAGCACAAGAACTTGTAAAATAAACGATATTCAAAAGATACTACATACGGATATTTGAAATTTGTTAGCAAAAATTCAAATAAAAACTCTTTTTAAGCTTAATGGTAGCCAACATAAAATGAATAAATTTTAACATGCCAAATAATAACTCATTATTTTTCCTTTTAAAATAAGCAAATTTGTATAAAAGTTTTAAGTAATAGAAACAAAACCATTAGAATAATATAGAGATTACATGCATGGAACCAACTTCGATTTTTTTAAAAATACTTTATCAAAGAAATAAACAACTAGTTCAGAGAGCAAAGTTGCTATTTCCCACATTTTCTTGTATGATGCGTAATGCAAAGCATTTTATATTTATAGTTTAGTATATAATAATAATAATAATCGTGTATGCAATTTGGACTTTTTTCTCATAGAGTAAGGATAAAATTATATATAAATTTAGAATGTCAGAGTTACATTTCTAATTACATCTATTTTCTTTGTTTTATTTCTGAGTAGTCGGTTCACATACAAATGGTTAAGAATGAATATTAATAACTCACATTTTGTAGAATTTTCTCTAACATATATGGAACATTAGTTATGAACTTCAAATACAAAGTATTATTTAGTTAACTTGGTAACATTAACTTTCTTGTATGTGTAGTATATACTTATAGACTGACTACCCCGACCTGCCTGAAGGCACAAGGAAAAAACTTGAATGACTGGAACGCCGCAACAGCAACACTGACAGGAACTGTAATTGAGTCCTAAGAGTTGTGACCGGCCATGATACAACCCTTCCCTAAGAAAGTACATCCCGTCATTGATGGGTGGTAGCTAAACCTATCTTTTCGTATGCCCACGAGGGCGGTGAGAACCGACTACAGAGGAGAAAACATCTCATCCTCACTTACTAGGTGCCTCCCCCCTTAACAATAGGCAATATGTGCCATATTAAGAGAAAGTACTGTAATCTTCCCAACACTTGATCTGAACATTTTGATTAATCTACTCGTTTTCTACCGCCTTTAATTAGAACCCAATTTTGGAATTAAGTTTGTCTGTAAGCATGAAATCGCAAAACCTCTTTGAGTTCGAAGCATAAAATTTGGTATTTGTTATACCTACTCTGCATATTTCTATCAAATTTTTAACAAAATTCAATCAGAAGAAGTTTATCTGTATATCTCTCAAAGTATAAATGAATGAAATTTGAAAAAATTGATAAACAAATTCGAACCAAATGTGTAAATCCTTATCATATTTCAAATTAAATCTGTAAAAGAGTAATAGTCACTCTGTCTGCACGTTCATGTAAATACGTGTACCGATTGAAGGTCGCGATACGAACCTGGACCAATAGCCGAGTAAAATAGCCACTATACCAAAAGTCGACTTCGGTATCGTAGATTTTATCTGGCTTATGAAACTAGCACCACGGTCCTCCCCCACCAGTGAGTCGGCAGAGGGACGAACGATTTTTATAGCGCCAAGCGTTATGGCGAGTTGCTGCTTGCGTCAAGTGTGTCTGATGACTTTGCTTTGCTTGCTTACTTTGCGTCAAATGAATTTGACAACTTTTGCTGCGGATAGATGGCACCACAACTGTTGTGAGAGGATGCGTTATAAAGGTCACCAGTGCACCGAATGAAGATCGCGATACGAAGCTGCGACGCTAGGGCCTGTAACCGAGTAACATAACCACTATAACAAAAGTTGACTTCGATATAGTAGATTTTATCTGGCTTATAAAGCTGGCGCCACATACAATTATACAAAAACCAAATGATTTAGGTGGATGAAATTTGGTATGCGATCTTAATACCAAAAATTACAATTTTAAGTATTTTAAGCTGATTTCAAGTTTCAACGCAGTTACAAAAAGATGTTCAAAATTAATACTCTGTTTCGTCTACAATCTGTATCGAGAAGAGCAACAACTCATGTGCGAGACTTTGAAAATAAACATTTCAGCACTCGTGCCATTCACAGGATTGCGATAGATTCGCAGTTTTTAGTAAGAAGGAACCAACACTTTTCAGTACAAGAAGTAAATGAGAAAAATTTCATAGAATCATTACCTGTGGTTTGAATATTACATTAACATGCTTTCGAATGGGCAGATCGACAGATAATTGAACCCTTGGTGGATTTGATTATGAATTTTTCAAAACTATATAATCCTACTAAACCCATAATTTACCCAGGTAGCACATTCCTTTTGTATAATATTGTACAATATTGTGCGATATTATATGATATTAAATAATATTGAGAATAATGTTCAATATTGTACAATATTTGTGTACTACTATAGTAATCTGTCTGATAAATATACTTCGTTTTTATCAGCGTTTTTGAACTGCGATGCTTGCTTGTACGCAAACGTAAGGGTAAACAATTTTTTTTCAAACAAATATTGTCCGAAATTTAATTTTAAAAATCTCAAATTTGCTGTAAAGATTCATAAATCAAATTTACATCTATTTTGCTGCCTTTTTGCCTAATCATCTTTAGAGATAGAAGGATGAACAAACATAATTCCAGGAATTAATTTTTTTAACTTAACATGATCCAAACGGAAAAAAGTTTAAAATGAGAAATATGATCAAAATTTAGAGCTGAATTTTTTGATTATTATAATACTTTCATCATATGGAAGGAAGTGAAAAAGAGATTACTTTTCCAAAGTTGTAATGCTTTTATTATCAAGAGAAATATGTTTACCAAAGCAATTTTTCCCTTGAAGTACTTAGCTTAATATATATTAAAGATTTTTTTTTTTTTTGCCATTTCTACTACAAAATAAAAACTTTAAAAAAAGCCATAAAAGAAAGTTTATTTTTTTAACTTTTTTCGCGCTGTTTTCCATGCTTTATTACTTTAGAACATTTTCGTTTGCAAATTTAATTTTCTGATTAGTTGCTGACAGTCGATAGACTTTTACAATTTTCCATATAAGGTACTTAACGCTTGTTAAACGTTTAAATTTTATACTTCTTTCAGAAGTACTGCATTTCAATAAGAAACTGTGTTTCCTATTATTTAATTGAGTTTTCATTTTTTAAAAGCTGATGCAACATCCATACTTGAGTGAAAAAGTCCAAATGAAGTGTATTTTCTCATAAAATCATATATGCTATTTGGGGATTTATTTATCTACAATTCTAGAGAGTTTTCACTAATTTATATATTGAGTGATAAAAGTTCGATGTTGTGTGGATGCAAGCACAAAATGCAGAACGACATTGTTAGAATGTCTTCCCGACATCGTCAGGCATCCAGAAAGTCAAAAAAACATTATGGGAATATTAAGGAATATCTTTTGCATATAAAGTTGTAGCGTCAGCCTTATAAGCTACATAATATCCTTCGAGCTGAAGGG